>CAJQZJ010004687.1:9317654-9339138 GCA_907164525.1 Lophiomys imhausi | reverse complement strand
CATTTCTCCACACTCCTCCTTCTCACACAGCATTTCTCCACACTCCTTCTCACACAGCATTTCTCCACACTCCTTCTCACACAGCATTTCTCCACACTCCTTCCATTATAATTGGTCAAACCATTCCCCCAATGATATGCTCAGACTACTGCTTCTGTTTGCCTCAACAGCTGTTCTTCTAATTTTTTATTAATTTTTGGTTAGCATACAAGGGCCTGACTTTCATTGTGATATATATATTACATATAAGATATATATAAACACATATAAGAATACATATAAGATATATATAAAAATACATATAAGTTATGTATATAATACATATAAGATATATATATATATATATGCTCTTTTTCTCTTGTTTACCTCACCGCACATCTCTGTCCCTCTATTTCACCAGTCCCCCTCACCCCAAGCCCAGTATCTCATTCTGCTTTAATGCCACGTATTCTATTACATTTTTCTCCCCTCTCATAAAGAGAGACAGAGATCACACAGTGCTTGTCTGAGTCTGCCTATTTTGCTTATTGTGATGACGTTTAGTTCGATCCATTTCCTCAACAAGTACCTGTAATTTATTTGTCTTTACAGCTGAATAAAATGCCATTGAGTGTATATATACATTTGCGTCTAGACTGGCTCCATATTTGGCTATAATAAACAGTACAGCCATAAATACACATAAGTGAGTGTCCCTGGTGTGCTGATTGGGAACCTTTGGGTAAATGCTCAGGACTGGCATGGCTATGGCAGAGCAGTTCTAATTTTCAGTTTATTTTTTTCTATGCTAATTTCCATGGTTGCTATACCAGTTTTCACTCCTACAACCCGGCTAGTGTGCTGAAACTTGCTTTCTTGACTATATCCATTCTGACTGTGCTAAGATAAAATGTCACAGTAGTGTTAATTTGCATTTCCTTGATGGCTAGCAATGTTGAACATTTGTAACAGTTTTTATTGGCCATTACTATCTCTTCTTTTGAAACCATCTAGTCAATTAATTAGCTCAATGGTTGATTGGATTATTTGAGAGGACTAGTCTTAATTTTTAAGTTCTTTGGAGATTCTCGCTCTCAAGCCTCATCAGACAGTACAGGTGTATGCCCTCTTGGTTCTGTTAATTGCTTCCTTTCTCCAATGTAGGGCTTCTTCTTCTACACTTACACTATTTGATTCTTCCCTTCTGTCTTTTGTTGTAGACTTCAATGGCAACCAAGGGCTTTGCTGTCCTACAGCCTCTGCCCTGAGCACAGGGACTGGCTCCTGGGAGGAGCTCAGGAAATACTCTGTGAACAGAGGGAAGTTCAGTCTGCACATTTTACACCCCGACTGCCTTTTCACTTATTGTTTCCTGGGACCTCCTTACAAAAGAATTGAACACATCTTTGATGGTGATTTGCTGATTTGTATCAGTTCTTTACAGAGTGATTAAATGCATCTTTAATGGTTGATTTACCAATACATCCTCCTATGTGGTGTTTATTTGATTACAGATGGTAACTTTTATTGCTGTTGTTATAAAAAAAATGTTCAACACACCATGGGTTAGAAAAAAGAACCTCATTCCACATGGCCAGGAACATCGGCATATTGTGGAAAATGGCAGTCCAAGGGGACGTAGGTATATATGGGGTCATATTTGGGTAGTAGAATTATGAGCTAGCTTAGATGGGCTAGGATTGCACAACTCAGGCCAAGGCTGGTTAAAATCCATGTGTAGTCTCTGTGTGCTCATTTATAATGGCTGCTTAAAGATTAACAGCCCCCAAACCAATTAATGATAATATAAATACTGGTTAAACAATTTACTTAATTATTTGTACAAATGGTGCCCAATATAATTTAATTGTTTGGGTTTTTTTGTTTTTTTACAATTACTACTCCTAGAACGTGGGGTAACTTTACTTTCTGTCCTGGTATAACCATAGTTTTTGGAAGGTGATAAGATGTACTGAGTTTGTAAGCATTGTACTAGAAAGTCCTTATGACTAGAAAATCAGGAGACTGTATATTCCATACAGAATTTGATCAACACTTCTGCTTCCTTTAAAATAGCTCTGATATTTCTTGGAGGCCAAGAGCAAGCAGTAGCCATGACAATACTGTATGGCTATACAGAGTCACTTGCTTCTGCTTATTTTTTTCCCAAGTAAAATTATCTTTCCCTGTTACTCCAGGCCCTATTCCTTCTTTTCAGTTCTCTTTTCTGTGTTCTTTATTATTTATTATTTTTCTTTATGTATTATGTTTCCACCAAATTGTCACTGCAATTAAACATCTAGTACAACGGAAAAAAAAGTTCATATTGCAGTTCATCCAGTCTTTATAGATGTTGAATTTTTGTATCTTGCCTTATGCACTCCAAAGTTATTTTTCAAAAATGTGTCTGGCATTTAAATGGTTGTTTTCATGTTGGAATATTTGACTCATTTGGAATTTATTTTGACCTAACTAATGCCTATCTGTTCTGTTTTGCTCTTTTTCCTGAAATCGTCAGTCACTGATCAACATTAATTGAAGAATATTATTCTACCCTTTCTCAAAAGTCATCTTGTCCCAAATTTCCTTAAACATTTATAAATGTGTCAGGCTATGTCTGCTCTACTGGCGTGAATGTAGTTGAATTAGTTTTGTTTCAGAATGCGTTTTGTCCCCTATTAAAACTTTCCTGTCGAAGGAAAATAAAATAGACATAGGACGTGGATGAAGAAAGGAATCTAAGTGGGAGGGGGTATGAGGAGGGGTACGAAAGTGGGGATCAAGTGTGGTGGGAGTGGGAGGTGGTGAGGGGTGAGAGGCCTGGGAGAGAAAAGGGGGCCCAATGGAGGGCATCTCTGAAACAGCAAAAGGGTATTCTCCTGGGAGGATATGGGGTGATCCTCGGTGAGACTCCTAACATTGGAGGACATGGAGACAGAAGTGGCCATCTCCTATCCTGGCAGGACTCCATGGAGGGAGAGGGATATCAACCCACCCACAAAACCTTCGACCTATAATTTACCCTGCCTATAAGACGTGCAGGGATAAAGATGAAGCAGAGATTGAGGGAATGGCCAACCAATGACTGGTACAACTTGAGACCCGCCCCACAGGAGAGAGCTAACTCCTGACACTATTAATGATTCTCTGCTGTGCCTGCAGACAGAAACCTAAGGTAACTATCCTCTGAGAGGACCCACCCAGGCATGAATCAAAACAGATGATGGAACTCACAGACAAACAACAGGTGGAGCTTGGTGAGTTTTATGGAAGAGAAGGAAGAAGAATAGAGGGAACTGGGGGAGAGGTGCAAAGAGCTTCATAGGAAGATGAACAGAGTCAACTAGCCTAGGCCCCTGGGGGCTTACAGAGACTGAAGCACCAACCAAAGAGCATATATGGTCTGGACCTAGGCACCTTATACATATGGAACTGATGGGCAGCTTGGTCTTCATGTCTATTACCTTCCGATGGAGCACACACAGTTCCTGACATAGACTCTATTTCATATTTGAGCATCACCATACCCTAGATGGGCTGCCTTGTCTGTCCTCAGTGGAAGAGCATACTCTTAGTCCTGACGTGACTTGAAGAGCCAGGGTGGGTTGATGAGGGCTCCCCTTACAGAGGAGAAGGGAAGGGCGAAAAGGGGAGAGAGTAGGAGAGAGGGAACAGGTGGGGAGGAGGGAGGAGGTACGATCATGATGTAAAATGAATAAATGAATAAATAAATTAAAATTTTTTCCTGTTGATTCACATATGGTTATTTTTCTACAAGAATACAGAACCTCTAGACCATTGGTCATCTTGTGAAAAGTCCCCTTAGTGTTTTACTGAGGCCAGCTTATTATGTAGATTAATGAAGAGCGAAGTTTACACAAGAGGTCTTAGACACCTTGACTCCCAATGTTCTTTATGCCCTCCTAACTTCCATGACAGGCAATTCAAATGCAATGCTCCTTGACAGGCAGGATGAGCACATCTTGCACCAGATTTTAAACTGAGCTCTTGGTTGTAGTAATGGACTGCTATAGAGCAAACCACCTGAGCCTGAGTAGCTCAGAGCACCGGCCACTTGCCACACCTCCTGCCTCTGCAAGCTGGAGCAGAGCTGGTGGCACTTTTGCTTTGGTGTGCTCACCGAGGACACCGGGTGACCTGGGGGCAGGTGAGCAGGAAGCTCAAGATGACTCTACTCATCTGTAGAGCAGGTTGCAGGGGTACAGGAAAGCGAAGCTCAGCCAGGAGTGGGTCCCAGAATGTCTTACATGCGGTCTCTCCAGAAAGGAAAACTTCTGGGTCTTTGAGATCTAGATGGTAGCTAGGGTTTCAAAAGGCATTCCGGAGAGCAAGGAGGATGTCAAGTGACAGGCTAACAAGTCGGCCATAGTCTCCTCTGTTGTAAGTCTATTGCTTGATGAGGGTGTGGATATGTCAGCCTACAAGAGACAGGTCACAGACCCCCCACTTCTCCATGGAAAATTACCAAAGAAAACCAATATGCTGTATTAGAAAAACTAATATGCTCTATTAGTATAAAACTACTCAGCTCTTATTGGTTTAATAACTTGAGGCTTCCCCACAATCTCCTTTCTACTTCTATCATTTTCTGACACTGAAGACTACTAAAATACGTAATTGAAAAATATCTAAATTTTAAAGACAAATTTCCAATTGGGTTTCATTTTTTGCTTAAGCAGAAGGGGCCCAGGCTTTGGTATGACCTTGGCTTTTCCCATTTCTTCTTCCTGCTCTCTTTCCGAGGCCTCTTCACACCTTGTTGGTGTCTCTAGAGGGTGCAACAGCAAATAAGGGAAATCCAAACTTGATTTAGAATTAGCATTAACTTTGCATGAGAGTAGAGAGGAAATGAAAAATTAAAACTGAAGCACACGTTAACAATGAAGCTCAACTACACATTGTGAAGAACACTGGAGTTGATGTTTCTTGTGCTGATCGAGGAGTGGTTTCCAAGACCACTAAACACATATGTCCATTATCTCTTGCATGCTATCCCTGATGGAGTCAGTCTGTCTATCTGTCTGTCTGTTTACCTGTCTATTATCTCTGTCATGTAAGGTGTACATGTGTGTTTGTATGCATATCTGCATAGATGTCCATGTGTGCTCATGTGCATGAAAGTCTGATGTTGATGTCAGCTATCTTCTGCCATCTCTTTCCAATTTATTTCCGGAGGTAGGACTGAGCCCAGAGCTTGACAATCCAGCTCTTCTGGCCAGCAACTGGCTCTGGGGATGCACATCTGCCTCCCTAGTGATGGGGTTACAGGTGGCCAGAACTGTCCAACTTATTCCTGGGTTCTAGGAACTCAGATTTTGTTCCTCATACTTGCATAGCAAGTGCTTTATCCAACAAACCTTCTCCAGCTCCATGTCTCTGTTTCTTAAATTCCAGTGCTCCACTGATTGTCCGTGGTACCTTGTGTCTCATTCACAGTTATCATTATACTTAAATGAATGGTATATTGAGGGTGAAAATTGTTACAAACTTAGGAGAGCTGGGAACACTACTGCTCCAGGAGGTAACCTAACACATCTACTCCTCACACATTTCTTCCAGTGTGCTTAGTGCTGAGTAGCATCAGCCTCCTTCTCAACCAATCCTTGATTTAGTTAGGAATGCAGAATCTTTGGTCAAAGTTCAGACCTACTGATTGAGAGCTACACTATGACAAGGTCTCTAGGTGACACATACTTGTGCTGAAGTTTTTAAAACATCATTCTGTGTTATTGTTTCTCCAATCTTCTTGCACACTAGGAACCTATAGAGAATTTTCTGTAAATATTTATTCCTTGAGATCCTTTATTCCTGTTCAGTTCTGGTTTAATGTGTCAGGGGTGAGTGCAGTCAGGGCATAAGCAATTTTCAAAGTGTCGAAGGTAATTTTCATATGTAGTAACATTAAGAGCCACTGAGCCAGGGCCCAGAATCCCTTAAACTGTTAATGACCTAAAAGCCTCCTTGTTGAGGATTAGCTTTCATGGTACCAGTAATTGTCATGCAAGCTTCCAAAGGAGGGAAGTACCAACAGTCCTATTTAGCTATAACACTTACAAACACAACGATGGCCGGCATAGCACAACACCCTAAAGGTGTGTTAGTGGCATGTATAACTTGGCAATAACCAACAGCTCTGTAACTGAACTTAGGTCACATTCAACAAGAAGGAAATAATGCTTGAATACACTTTTTTGTTTGTTTGTTTTTTTGAGACAAGGTTTCTCTGTATAACAGCTCTGGTTGTCCTGGACTCACTTTGTAGACCAGGCTGGCCTTGAACTCACAGAGATCCACCTGCCTCTGCCTCCCAATTGAATACACTTTATATGTCAACTCTCCTTCCAGGGGTATTTCTAGTATAGAGTATAAACTCAGCAAACTGCCACTGGTGCTGATAGACACACTGATTTCTGAGAATGTGTCTCATGGATTTCTGCTGAGCACCTAAAACTAAGAGCCACTGGGTTGGTTCCTGCCATTCCTCTGGAGAAACTTGGGTAGCGGAGTGCTGGATGGTCTGATTTTATTTTATTTTTAAAGAAAAATCTCAAACTCCATTTTTTAATTAATGTTGACAACTCCATTAAAGTAACAGAAGAAACAACAACAACAACAAAGCAAAGAATGTGAGCAGAACAAGTCATACATGTCCATAGGCAGCTCAGGTGTGTCAGAAAGGGCTATGTAAGATCAAGGTCCTGTGGCCCCAAGGCTCTGATTCTCTAACATCCCTCTAATCCTGCAGTCTAGTTTAAGTAATGAGTTGCAGTAACCGTTCCTGTCTATGCACATGGCACCCAGGCCACCTAAGTTCATGGCTGTACCAAGGAACCAGGGAATATGTAACCCAAGGAAGGGGTAGGAGGTGCTTTGCAACTCTGGAAAGGGTGGCATCCTATGAGAGCACACACTACTATGGATTCTCTGAGTAGAGGTGTACTGCTCTGTGAAGCTTGCAGGAGACAGGAGCTGAGAAAAGAAGCGAAGGTCTATAGGAGAGAGATCAGGTGAGGAGAAGGGTTTACCCAGTTTTGCACCAGTGGGGCTCCCAGTGTGAACAACTGCTTCCCCCAGTGGGCAGGCAGGAGGGGCCATGTAGGAAGCAGCAGTAGGAATGAGGGCTGGGCACAAGGAGAGCAAGGCTCTGAATGAAGTATTGGGGTGGTGTCTTCTGCAACTGTCTCATGGTGATTAAGGAGATGGGGCAGAGAAAACACTAAAAATCAATGATGATGACGATGATGCATTATCTCCCACCAACAGGGACAGCAGTCATAGATTACCAAGTGTTTTAGGCAGCCATCAACTGCGCTCGGTGCATCTATCTCATCTGTTCCCAGTGCAATGACCACATCAATGCCTTAAATGCGAAGTCATATTCTTCTCTCCAAACCCTTTGGTGGCTCCTATTTCAATCTACCTACAGGAAAAGTGCCCCTCCCCCAGCCTGCGATGCTCTGTGTCTACCAAGTGCTCTCACTTCTTCTTGACTAACATCCCTCTGGCCTCCTGGTCTACCCTGCTGGCCCTCCCCCATCCATCTTGTCAAGGTTTATCAACTGTCATCTGCCTGCCTTCCCTCAAGCAAGAGACCTTTGTACTCACCACCCTCCGGAGAGAAACTTCTGTGGGTGTCACCTCTCTAGTATCAGTTTCTCATACCACGCTGTTTAGTCCCAGCACCCCAGTTCTCACACCCTCTTCTTTAATTTCTCCTTAGCATGAATCCCTTAATTGTCAAAGTTTTGACACTTTAACACTAAATTTCAAAAATGGCCTCTCAGGCCCCAGATTAAGCTTTGGGAAGGCAGACGACAGTTTCCTCTGTTGTGTTCAATACCGCACACACAGTGACACTTGACAACCACTTTTACGATGAACCAGCATGTGTAACCTGCACCAGAGCCCCAACTGCCACCCTACCTTAGTAAATGCTGGGTATGAAATGGGGGGACATTCACTGAGGAACACAGATGAGCTAGTGAAGACGACCAATGGGAAAAGGATATTCAAGTGCTCCCCTGCTACATGAACACTTTGGAACCCTTCTTAAAAATGCTAAAAACAAGTTAAAATCTGGAAGTGATGATGGTGGGTACAGCTGGCTCGGGGGCAATTTCTGGGAGCTGGTGGTAAAATCAAGCTTCCCTTCTGCTAGCTAGCGTAATTCTTAATTTTAAGGTCAATGAACACCACTCCTTTGGTTGTGGAGAGGAGTCTTTGAAGTTTTACAGTGATGAGAAATAAATCAGAGTTTAGCAAGCCATGTTTCCTTGAGGGTAAATATCTCAGGCACAAACTTAGATCTTTAGTTGCTTAAAAATTTCACCCAGTGAAGGCCAGCTGCAAGAGTTTCAGAATCCAAAGACACTGTTAGAAATTACCACAGCTATTGTGTTCCCAGGACTCTTAAAGGCCTCTGCAGAGAGCTCATTAATTCAGTTCTTAATATTTCCAACACTCTCTCATCCAAGAATAAATCAGGTAAAATTCAATTCATGCCAAATACAGGGTACCAGAACTGACTGACTGCCTAAACCCTAGGGGCACTTGGTAAATATTAAGCAATCTGCCTTAGCCTTCAGTGGGTGAAAGTGCTTGTTCCATAAGGTATTCATTTGTATAATGTTCTGAAAAACCAAACTGTGAAGTTAAAGGGAGAAAAAATAAAATAAAATATTTTCTTTGAACAATTTTTTTTCAAAGATCTTTTGAAAATAGTCTGAAAAAAAAAGATAGACAAATAGGAAACATCTTTTGGCAACTATATGAAGGACAAGAATTTCTTAAGTTCTTCATACAATTTAAAGACAAGAAATAAAATAGTGGCTTGACATTTTATGCTATTAATGTCAAGTAATAAAATTTATAATTTCAGAAAATCATGTATGTTAATTTTAGTGGTTGCATAATCTAATCTTGTATGTTAAGAACAAAAAGATGAGAAAAATTGGCAGCATTCTCTCTTGAAGTAAGTGCAAATGTGCTTAAATAATTTTTAATTATTTTCATTTCTCATATAAGTCTGAATTATATACATATAGGAGAAACAACAGAGCCTGGGAAATAACCAAGGTTCAGGCTGAATGACCATAATGCCCTGAATTATAAACACTGAAATTTGACCTCAGTCCTTGTATTATTACTCTTGTCTGTGTTGCAATGACAAACTGTTCTAGCTAATCAACTTATAAAGACAAAAGGTTCATTTGGGTCATAGTTTCAGAGGTTCCACTCAATGATAATTTGGCTCTTTTGATCCGAGGGGGCACATGAATGATCCCCCAAATTCTCATAGTCAGAGAAAAGAAGAGAAAGTGGGAGGAGCTTGGTTCTCACAATCTTTGGAAATGACCTAAAAACTTCCCATTAGGCCCCACCTTCAAACCTTTCCATCATCCCTCATTTGTGCCACTCTAGGGACCAAGTTTTTTGTTTTTTAATTACATTTATTTATTACTTCAAGTTACATCTCCATCACAGATTCCTCCTTCCGGGGACCAAGTTTTTAACACATGGGCCTTTGAGGGAATTTTAGGCGCAAATTGCAGCAAGCCTTACTGAACCAAAACAAATATTAGATTCCATTATAAATACCTGGCTTCTTAAAGCAAATGCTTATTTAATTATTGGTGGAAAATGATGTACTGGTAAAGCAGTATTAGAAAAGCACATGGTGGTAGAAAAATAAGCCAGGAGGAACAAGAGTGACTTGGCAATGGTACTGAGGTGTTGCTCTCTGTGTGTGTACAGACACGTCAGCCCATGATGGAGGTCAGTTAAAACAGAGAGTGCCTATGCTCTATAGAGCCATGCATTGTTGGCATGGTACCTTGGTGGTCCTAACCTAAGAGAGGGGAGACAGAGGAAAATACATTTCCCAGATCTCCACTGTGTGTCCAGCACTCCTCATATTAGCAATAATAGCTGTGTGCTGTGAGGGTCTGCAAGCTAACAAGGACCACCTACATGTGACTCTGACATTGACACTCTCTTCCCACAAAGTCAGTACTGGTTTCTTCAATCCACAGGAGGAGAAAATGGAGTTTGGAAGGTAAAGAACCTATTTTATACTACAGCATCAGAAGTAAATCAGAATTCAAACCCAAGACTGAGTCCAGAGTCCCAAATCTTCCTGCCTCATTATTTGTCTGAAAAGAAGAAAGGACAACTTAGGGTGGCATGTGCTGCTGCTCTCCAGGGGAAGGAGGGGTGATCTCAGGACTCACGGCAAAAAGGACAAATACACAATAAGAAGGTAAGAAAGCAGCTGCTACATGCCTTACCGTGCAGGCAAACAATGAGAAAAGTATGTCTTCAAAACTCTTTATTGATACTTATTTATAATTGAAATAAATGCTTATATTTATTTGTTACATGTAGGCCTTTAAAAGAATAAATGAGTCTCTTAAAAATTTAGCTTTGCCTTACAGAATTAACAAGTAAGCGCCACTTGTCACTGAGATGACAGCTCAAAATATAGGAACATGTATGTACAAGCATCTAGATTTCTGTATCAGAATGTTCATTCAAAAGTATTATTCATATCTATTGTCTATGTTATTTCCAAATATGTTACAGAATATGCCAGAAAAGCAAACTTCACTGCATGCATGCACACTGCTTCATTTAAAAACATATTCCTTTTTATGTAGCATTTACTAGAAATGTCATTTTAGTGCATATTAATTATATAGAGTGCTGGGTGTCACCACTGCGACCCTTTTATGCATGCAGATAATGTACTTTGATCATATGCTCCCTGTCATCCTCTTTTACCCCCCACCTTATCTGCAGCCCTACTTTCCCCTGATAGTACCACTTCTCAAGGTTTTCATGCCATGTTAGAACATATTTCTAAGCCCTCTGTTTACAAGCAGAACCACTGGCTATTTTTATACGAGTGCAGGTCCCTACCGTCTTTGGGAGCAGTTACTTGAAAGGGTGCACTAGTCCAGCAAAGCGTCTCTGCACAAAGTTCAGTCCCTATAAACTTGGAAGAGCTCAGGAGTGGGCAGGATCAGTCAGAGGGCAGTTTGGACACTCCCTCTGCTGAACTCCCTCTGTTTGCAAGCTCACAGGCTGCAGAAAGGAAATGATTAATGCCACAGAGTCTCCAGCCAACTCTGTGTCACCAGACTTTACAAAAACAAACAAACTAGAGCTTTCTGACGGGCTAGAACTGCTTCACTGACCTTAATAACATGGCTGCTTTGTAAGGGCCCTGCACAGTTCAGTCTGGAAACTTGGGCTGTAGATAAGATTCTTGGTAAAGAGCAAATCTATTAACAGCTCACTGCTATAACTGTGCGGTTACTTTGGGAAGCACAAATACAACAGCTGTAAACAAGACCGTCAATCACCCTTAGGACAGAAACAGCTACAAAAGGCAACTTGCTCTTCTTCAAAAATTTAACTTTATTATGAGTTTGAGCTTCCAACATTGACAAATCACATGCTCTCAGTGCTTATGAAAGCCTCAATAAATAACAGATTTTATATTTCTTCAGACTTCCTGAAAACACACGAGAAATACTAACTCATTTAGGAGTTCTTTTTCTACTCATCACTAGTTTTATCCTATTTTCAAAGTACTGTAAAACAAATATCAAATAACTTTTGTTACATGTGGAAACCTTGTAAGCAAGAGAAGAAAATAGGACATTCTAAGGCAGACAATTTATGTTCAATCAAACTTATTGGCTGAAATCCCACATAGGGAATTGAGAATTACTTGTTTTCTTGGGTTTTTCCAATATTGGTCATCTGGGCTAGGTATATGTTTGTACACTGAAATGTATTCCTGCCCTCTCAAAACAAACAAACAAACAAACAAACAAACAAAAAAGGCAAGTATAAACATACTTAAAACACTCTAGGATGAAATATTTGACATTGGAACTTGTCTTAGAAAACTAGATCACACAATTACCGTGAAGTGTCAACTCTAATCCACTCCCCAAAGATCCCCTGACTATGTCATTCTGGAAGTATAGTCTGTGTGCGCTGGGTCAGTGTACAGACCTATCAGCTCTATCTGAGCCAGAGTTGACTTATCCCTACGATAGTGTTCTCCCCTTGTTCTGATTATAGCTTCCACTGCACCAACAGGGAGGCATGGACAGAGACATCAGCCCTACAAGGGAGCCAGGGCAACCAAACTCCCAGTTCATATTTGCTCCATGTTAGAAGTTGTGGCTAGCAAGCTGCAATGAGCAAGCAAGCCTTCCAGACTCAACCCTTGCTGCTGGCTCTCTGCACCTATCTCTTTGCCCACCAACATTCGAGTTTCTACTTCTGAGGAAGGTGGATTCTCTGACCACTTCAAGAGGTGAGATGCCCCATGTTCATTGTGCCTCCAGTCATGAGGCCTTCTAGTTTCACATCCACTTTCTGCTGTGACTACACCACAGCTGCCTCTTTTAAATAATGCCAACTGACACTTCAACACTCATGATTCTTTCCACATTTGCCAGTTGTGTGTTAGGGGCAGAAGAGGCGCTGAGGATATAATGTCCACTCTGATTGCAGGGTCCTCACACTCAAAGGACTTTTGCTCACTGGGAGGTGGGCATGGAGAAATGCCATGTGCTAAAGAAATAAGGATTGAGGTCAATGGAGACCCTGAGGAGGCCCTGACAATATACTGGGCATGCTCAGAGGGACTGTAAGACCAGGAAGTGGTAAAAAAATAAAAAATAAAAAGGTCAATTTAGAGGAAGGAATGGAAAAACACCTTCAAATGTTTCAAATGTTTAAATGTTTCAAATGTTCAAAACCACAAATTGCTCTTGGGTTGATACCTGTGGCCAGGGAGACCCTGTGGCATCTTATGTAGCTACATTTCTTTGGGAACTTTCCTCAAAGGGTGTAAACTAGCATCATGCTTGGGGTTTCAGGTTGTGATGGCATCTGGAAGGCTCTGTGGTCAGTCTTCCCATGGTCAAGTCCTAGAGCTGAGGAGATACTGGCTGAGTTGCTTGTTGTGTTTTTTCATTGAGAACAAGAACACAGTGAGTGCAGCGCACTTTGAAGGGCCTCCCTTTGACTGGGCAGACTAACTACTCTGCAGAACTCCCACTGCAACACAACTAGACTGCAATAAGACAAGTCTTAAAGATACTCCTGGGCTCCCAGTAAATCTTGAGAGCAACAATGAACAAAAGCAACAAGAATAAGTGAGGAACGCATGGGTAACTGATTGCTGTGGCGTCACACGGGCTAAAGACTAAACACTGGTATTAGAAACATATGCCTGGGGTTTGGTTATACGGAAGAAGTGGCAAACACAAGACATAAGATGCAGTCAAAGCCAAGAAGCTAAGATCCTTAAAGGAACTAGATTAGACACACACACACACACACACACGCATCACATGCATACATGTAATCATGCATGCACAAAAAACACACGCAAATAGAAGAGCAGTTTGATCTGGAGTCCACAGAAGATGATGCCTAGCATGCTGTGTCAGTGATACTTAGCCTATATAGCTAATTTATAACTATATGACTCTTCCCCATATCTTATGTAATTGGATATTCACAGAACTCCTGTAAGTAAGCAAAAGGCAAAACAGCCTTCATCCAGTCTGAATCAGTGTTACAATCACATCAACTGCAAACCAAACAAGACTAGATACACGCTTAGGCTGCTAAATGATCATAGGGCTGCAGAGGTTGGAGAAAACAAGGAAAGGCTCCATTGGGCAGTTCTACTCATTGTCTTAACCTTACCATGAACAACTGATGAGCAACAGGGCCTACCCGAGCCCCTCTTCCTTTCTTCTATCTATGTGGGTTCTTCCCCTCAGAAGCCTAATGAGCATGCTGTGGACAGCTGCTGTGATCATGTTGTGTCCCTGCTCCCTGCATGCCTGAATTAAAAATGAGCTCTTCCAAGCCTGTGTATGGAATTGCTACTTTATTCAGCTAAACAGGAGGGTCGTGGTGCTTCAGGGCTGGTCTGAAGTCCAGACTTTCTGTGTTCAACCTTTGAATCTTCAAGTAGTCTAGAGAGAGAGGTTCAGAGTACATTTCCGGCTATAAATTGTGATTTGTATCAGTCATTGCCATGGGAAACACCACGTCGGTATCACCTTTGACTTCTCATTCTATAGAGGCATCTTAGATGTGTTTGCATTAGAAGACATATATTCACTTCAGGGTGGTGGAAGAGAAAGACAGTGTCAGAGGGCACCATCCTCAAGTCTGCTATGCCAGCCACAGGGTGGCACTTCATGCTGCCTCAAATGTACTCATCATGTCTCTGTAGGAGCTCCCCTACTCATTTTCCAAAAGGAAAGTTGGGATTAAGCAAGGAGTCCCTAGATCCCTGGCTTGTGACTAGCTGAGTACAGGGTTGAATTTGTGTCCACATTGGCTTCGGAGGAACCTTAATGGTTCACAACTCTTCCCCACAGGCAATCGTACTTTTTGGGAACAACTTCAGACAGATGAGATAAGAAAAAATAGTAAGAACAATTCCCTTAGAAAGATACCTCAAGATAGAAGTCTATCTGTTGGTGTAACCTTCACACTGAGGTGGTATTCCGCCCCCGAGCTGTCCAACTTCTTAACAAGCCCCCTCCTCTCTATAACAATAGTAGACAGACTAAATTAAGGCATTTCCCATTGAACTAACATCTATACTTACCAAGCAAAAATATATCAACTCTCTTCCTACCCTCTACTGCAAATCTGTTCTCGGTTGTCACACACTTTGATAGAACCAAAGTAATTCAAGATGGATTCATGAATTTAAATGTCCAAGACACTTCCCAGAGTTGGGACACTGAAGGCACTGAACATCACAGCAAAGTTTTAGGAACCAACTAGGAAAACTGAGTCCCATGTATTGGGCCCAGTACATCTGGGAGTTCTTCAGATTAGCTTTTCTGGGAATTTAAGGGGATTCAAATACAAGTAATAAAGAACACTACTTTGTAGCTGACATATATACCAGTACATACTACTAAGACTCAGCAGTAACTGTTCAGAGCTGGGTCAAATGATAATGTTTTCCAGGGAGAATATTTTATTACCTGATTGTTTTAGAAGGGGGCATGCTGATATTAAGCCATCCTCTGGCTTTTTGTCTGGCATATAGTCACTCTGTAATTCTTTTCAAACAATCTGTCCTCCTCCAAGGTGGCATTTTAACCACCCTGCCCCGGTATCCCACTGTCCCGGAATCTTTATTTTCAGAAAAATAAATACGCAATACCCCTCTTTGATCACTTGGTCCACAATGGCAAGCATCCAGGGCTCCTCTGCACTCCACAACTACTGGTTTTATAAAGATGTTGTCGGGATGACTGTGTGATAGTGTGTTATATGCACAAGGAATAGAAGATTCCTTCAGATTGGATGCTGTGATAAATATAACATATAATTCACAGGTGCAAACCATGAAGACCTATTCTTCTAATATTCTCTAGTTACCCCTACCTGAAGAAAACACCCGTAACCCAAAATGAATAATGACAAGGAGTGCTACAAAGTCATACCAGGAGTAATACAGGTAAAGGCATCCAACCACTCCCTCTCTGATATCAACGGCAGCTTTATGTCTAATGAACTCAGATGGGCACAGGATTCCCCAGGCTGTGGGTGAGAGCCCTTGGCCACTGTGACTCCAGCCTCACCATGAAGGCACTGATGGCCAGTTGAGGGCATTCAACTGCAGGCATCACCTGAACATAAGCCAAGGTGTGACTTCTGTTTTAAAGGTTATTTTTATGTTAGGTATAGTTGCCTGCATGTGCACCAGGTGGATCCCTTGTGCCTGTAGAGGCCAGAGAGGATGGTAAACCCTTGGAATTGGAGATACAGATTTCTCTGAGCTACTGTGTAGGTGCTGGGAACTGAACCAGGGTCCTGTGCAAGAACAGCAAGTGCTCCTAACTGCTGGGTCATCATTCCAACTAGTCAACTTATTCTTTAAAAGAGTTCATTACTGAGCTCTATCTCCATGTAATTTTCTTAAGAACCCCAGGAAAGAGAATTATTTTAACCCCATTTTCCAGATGAAGAAATAAGTTTCAGGGAAGACAAGAAACTTCAAATAAGCCAAGGAACCAGTGAGTGATGGATCAGGAAGTCCCAAACAGCTTAACTCCTAAATGCATTACCTTATTTCTAATCAGTGGAAGTCTTGGAGACCCTGTCTACAGCAAGAAAAGCACTGAGTGATAAAGTCAGTTTAAGATCAAGAAACCCCTCAAAAAGGTACAAATTTGTCTTTTTGCAGCATTTATGAAGATATTTTTAGCCAACAGTCCTAGAGGCCCTGAGTGACACCACGAAGGGTCTAAGTTCACAGGAAGGAGGATTATAATAGAATGAACATAAGGTTGACACATGATCCTACCACTTCAGCAACTAAATGATGGACGGAGGCTTTATCTTTCTTACCACCTATAATTTAATAATCTATATTCCTTGTGAATTCTCCTTTGGATTTTATTGGAAAGGCATTGTAAAAATCTGTTGCCAGTATTAGAATTACACATGGCTTCATTTCTATCTGGAACCTAGTGTGAGCTTTTAGCAGCTTCTTGAAGGAGAAACCTAGACCCAGTCCTCACCTGACATGATCAGACACATCCCCAGGCTGGCTAGGATACTCTTGAAAACAATTTACTTCCTTCCCTTCAGCAAGGCCTCTGCCTTGCCCTTGGAAACCATGAGGCAGCTTTAGATATTAATCTCTAGCTTAATTCAAACAAACAGCTCCAAATCCATTTCAAGGGAGGTCAATCCACTTTTGACATTTGAGAGCCTTTACAAGCATATGGACTCTGGGTAGGCGACAGCTGGCACGAATGATGTCTTTCTGACTTCCTATAGTAGAGTGGGTTCAGTTCCTGTTCACCATGTTCTCCCTCTACTCTCCCGATAAACATGGAATCATAACTCAACCACTTCCATGGGACCTTCAGTTTTCAGGGCTCTTTTACATAAATGTGAAAAGCCTGAGCAGGCAGAGCAGATGTTAGCTTCCATATCTAACAGGTGAATAAAATTGAAGATTATAATATTTAGTGGAAAAATTGAGTTTTTAATTTAAATCTACTATTAAATCTAAATTTCTATTTAATGGTATACTGGTAAGAAAATCTAACTTGTAACATTTGTCTCGATTTTCAGGTATACATATCCAATCACCATTAATTTCAACCACCAACATGTCCTTGAGTGGAAAGCTGGGAGAGATGTGCAAAACTGGCCTGGCTCTGCCGCAGTGCCTCCAGCCCCTAACGGTTGCTTTTTATAAGCCATCAAATTAAGAACAAATGACATTGAATCAAAGCAAATGTCTGGCTCAGTGTCCTGGAAAGAAAGTCTTGAATCTGATTGGGGTTCTTTTATGAAAAAATCAGTCACAGACATTTCTGCATATATCCTGGAGTTTGGATAATCTCTGGTTTAAAGTGAATGAACAGATGCTGGCCCCTAAGTGGTCTTTACACAAATGAGTCAGAAACCTACAACCATTTCAGTCCAAGCGACTCCAGATACAGCAAGCATTTCACTTGCCTGTGTGGCTCTGCCTATATTGTAGAGTCAGGGCAGACCAAGTCTAAGGAACTGAATAAATTGTTCAAAGTCAAATTGGGCAAGATTCCTGCACCCCCAATCTTTGTCTATCACTTTGAGAAAGAAAGACTTCTGGGAAATGTGGTACAGGGTAAGGAATTTGAAGAGAAAGCTATAGGGATTATCAGAGCTGTGAACATGGTGGGGCACCAGGCAATCTCCAAGGTCTGTTTTTGTTTTTGTTTTGTTTTTTGCCAGTACTTCAAATTATACCCCCATGGGACCCTGAAGGAACCTGAAAGAGTCATTGACAAGGCACAATTGGGCTAGGGAGACAACACTCTGGAATCCATCCCCTCACACACATTGTGAATTCAAAGTGCTTTGCAAAAATTCATCAGCTTTATATACTGGGTACAGGAGAAATGTTTAAAGAAATGATTCCATGCCTTAAAGTGTTGGAGAATACCAATACAGATTAAGTCTTAATAGCTAATGTTCTTTCTTTTTTATTAGTTTTTCTAATAACTAATTTTCAGCAAAAGTCTTTGGTTCTCATAAATGAAAGGGAGTCTTCAGGATGCTCTTTGCCCATATTCTGAAGCAACAGGGTACTTGCAAACACAGGGATGGGGAGAAGGAGAAATAGAATCAGTGGGAAGCCAATCCTATACCTAATCTTGATCTCTCCTAAAAGCAAGAGAATATTCAGAGCAGGCCATTGTGACTGAAAGGGTGAGTTTCCAGTCATATGACTTCACAAACAACCGGGTTCTCCAGCTCCTCAGCTGACACCTTGGAGGTCAGCTATGAGTCCTGGCTGCTGGAACAAGTACATAAAGGTGACCATTTTCCCTTCATTTGCCGGGGTGACACTCTGATAGGCCACACAGACCTTTGACAAGTTGTCTATGATGACAGACTGGATAATAGGGAACCAAAATAAACAGACTCGCAGACTTAAAGACACACAGTCCCCCCACAATGTACTTCAGATGGAAACATAAGAAACAGATACATTTCCCAAGTAGTTAAAGTAATTCTATTATTTCAAGTAGAAATGAAAGGCACAGGGAACAAGCTGAGTCAAATGATATATATTTAATTGTAGCGTATTAACTTTGGGAATTCTCAGAGCAAATATTAAATACAAAATATTTTCAGAGCCAACACTTGTATGTATGTCTAAAGAGAGATCTATACTTAAGTATTTATATTTAAAAACAAATATTCTCCCTGATGATACAATGGAAATGGATATAGAAAGTATTAAAACAAGTATCTAGATATCTGTTTCTTTGTGTATATTTACAATGTTTTTGTTTTGCTTCATTTTTTGAAGCACTGGGGTCAAACCCAGGGCTTTGTACATCCAAACACCCTCCCACAGAGGTTTACCTCTGGTCCTGTCATTCTTTTAAAAGACTCCTAATATGTATAACTTCCTGTTAGGCTAAAAAGACTTGAAGACTAGTATGGTTATTTTAAAAGCAATTATGTATGAAAAAGTTATAATAAAACTGATCACTGTTGCTAAAAGAAATGAATAAAGCAAGCAATTGAATAATTAAAAAATCAAACTTGATAAAATAATGACTAGTTCATGAGATTAAATTTAGAATACTGATATTAAGTTTTTAGCATTAGATATTTCTCTAAATTTTCTAGTATGGAAGGAGCATGTGAAGAAGGAGAAAGGAGGTTTTTGCTCATCAGTGTTTGGCCTTCCCCTAACGTTGCTGTCTGTAGAGGAAGGAAACAGTCATCCCCCTGGAGGAGCACACAGAGCAGCAGTGTCTAGATAAACTCCAGAGCACAGGCAGAGCTAAAAATCCTCTGTTACCTCCAAGGCACACATCTACCACACTTGCCAGGCACATAAACGTTCATCGTTAGCAATGCTAATTGTGCTTAAACCATTCCATTGTACTAAAGAAGTTTTAAGCCTTGATTATAAAACTGTTAATAATATTAGAAAACTGTTAATAATATTAGAAGCACAATACTCAAACACACTAATTCTTTCAACATAGCTCTCTTTCCACATTACTTCATAAAGATTCAAGTTTTATGATGGAAGTTTTCTTTTAAAAAAAAGAGAGATGTGTAACCGAACTTTTAAATTATTATTTAACACTTATTTATTTATTACTAAATTCACTTATAACAAACACCAACAATTTCTTAACTATTAATCCTATAAATTCCTACAACCCCTTTAACCTATCCACTAAACCTATTGATAATCATAACAACCACTTTCATAACCTTTTAGAATGATACAGTCTCTGGGGCAGGTCCTCAGTCGTCAGGAACACTCTTTGTTGTAGATTCTTTAACACACTTAGCAGTCCTTCTTCTGGATCTCTCAGATGCAGGTTCGTCAGGGAAAGTTGGTTATTGCAATCTCACCTTAAATAAGGCTTCATGTTTTCTTCTCTGTGGGAGACCCCAGCCGTCTGTAGGCCAACTTCTTTTAAATCAGGAACTCAGCTGCTCTGTCTCAGTCCTTAAAGCCAGGCACAATTTCCTTTAGGCCACTGTTTGGACAGATCAAACCCCTCTAGGCAAAAGCTGAGCCACAGGGTTTAGTCCTTGGCCTTTTGGTGTCTTGCTCAGGCTTTCTTTGCTCACCAGCTTTTTTCTGCTTCAGGGAAATCTGGCCATCAAATGATGGCCAGCCCTTTTTTCAGCAGGACTCTTGGAGCTCTCTAGCATCAGGGGCCTCTTCTCTTTCTGGGCTCCATGCACTGTCCTTAAATAGGAGGAATTCTGTTTCAGCTTAATTTGGGCTCCGCCCACTTAGCAGCTGAAAACAATGTCAGGCCAGATACTTTGTTTCTTCAAGTCCATTAAGTCTTTCCTGTTTTTCCTGACTTCAACCTTGTTTTTCAGTCTATTGAGTCTTTCCTGTTTTTTCTGACTTCAACCTTGTTTTTTAGTCTATTAAGTCTCCTGTTTGTTTCCTGTTTTTAGTCCACATGCTGATAATGCTCTTCATGCCCCGAATTAAGAGACAGTATCAGAAACCCCTATATATTTTCTAAATCTAATTTATCTAACCCCTACAGAGATGTAAACATCTTTTAAAAGAACAATTGTTAACACTCACACTTAAGTGGCATATACTTTCTTTCAAATAACAACTTTGGGTTTAGTTGCTCTGTCAAAGTGAAGCACTCCATACATATTCTGACTTCAGTAGTTGTCTATACAGAAAGAAAGAGGAAGCACTATCTCAGGAGGTATGAATAAATGTCACCAAAGCTAAACTTTTCTATCCTCCATTAATATACCAATGGAAAATAGCAAATCTGGAAAATATTATCAGTATCACCACAACTCTCAAAGGTTGTTTTTGTTCTGTTTTATATGTGGAGGTGTTGAAACCAGCTGGGACTTGAACTGACAACAAGCCTACTTCCCTTCCCATTTCTGTATAATTCTGTAACTAGATCTTCATATCCCCCAGAGAGGAAATAGGGATAAAATAGACAAGAAAGAAGATTGATAATGAAAGGGTTACTCATTTTTCACCAAAGGTTTTCTCCAAGCTAAATACCTGAAAGTCACTAAAAGAGGCTGAAACAATCATTTGCTGTTGGTGGGAGTGCATTATTTTTATTATTTGAGAAACCATCATGCTGACTTCCATAGTTGCTGCACTCTATTAGAGTATATAATTTTATGTTCCTACTAGCAGTGTGATAAGGGTCCCTCTTTCCCCACATCTCCTTAGCATTCATTGTCATTTGTTTCTATGATGTTAGTTATTCTGAGTGGGTGAGATGATAGCCACATGACCCAGATCTCCTACTCCTGGGCATATACCTGAAGGACCTTAAGTCAATATACAACCATGTGACCCAAATATCCCACTCCTGGGCATATACCTGAAGGATCTTGAGTCAATATACAACCATGTGACCCAACTATCCCACTC
>CAJQZJ010004687.1:9307045-9317644 GCA_907164525.1 Lophiomys imhausi | reverse complement strand
AAGGATCTTGAGTCAATATACAACCATGTGACCCAACTATCCCACTCTTGGACTTATAGTTCCACAGGAGTCAACATGACATGGATTTACTTTCACGTTCATGTTTATTGCAGTGCTCATCATAATAACTAATAAATGTAACAAGTGTAGATGCAGGCACAAAGAAAATTTAGCACAAATGGAATTAGTCACAGGAACACTGAAGCCATGACAGTTGCAAGAACACAGATGGGACTGGAGATTAGTATGATGCTTGGATTAAGAGAGAAATACCGCCCTTCACCTCATATACGGAAACTGGCTTTACACTGCATTTATGTGAATATACATATGTACATATGTATACGTATATATATATTCACACACATATGTGTGTATATATGGATGGGAGGTGATGAAACAAGTACTGGGACTACGAGAGGGGGAAAGATTCTAAGCAAGATATGGAGAGTTCAAGAATTCATGAACATGAAAGTAAAAATGGGCCAAGTGCAGGGAGAGAGGAGACCAGCAGAAGAGGTATGGGGGCAAGGGAGGGGAGTGTGAGAGATAGAGCAAAAAGAACAAGGATATGAAAATGTCATTACTGTGCATATTAACTTTTAAAAGACGCTTAAACTTTCTTCAGCATTTCAACAAGCTTCCAGGGGATATAAGGGGGCTTTCCAGATGAAACTAAGGTTGTTCAGTGGTCAGATTTATTAGGCTTTAATCATAGTGTCACGTAAGTATGTCTATATGTGTGGCTTGTATATGTGTATGTGTGCGTGCATGTGTGTATATGTGTGTGTGTGTGTGTGTGTGTGTGTAAGAGAGTGTAGTGCTGATGGGGAGTACAGGTATCTTTGCACACACAAGAAAAGGCCACAGGGTGACATTGTGTATCCTGCTTTGTCACTCTCTCCCTTATTCCCTTAAGACAGAGTCTCTCATTGAACTTGGAGCTAGGCTGGGCCAGCAATGATTTTCCTGTTTCTGACGCCTAAAGAGCTGGAGTGATAGCCATGTGCTGCCATGCTCACTTTTTACCTGCTTCTGGGGATCCCAACTAGGACCTGATGGTTCTCTAGCAAATACTCGTATCCACTGACCTGTCTCTCAGTCACTCCCCCAAAAGGGGTCCAATTGCACCAGTAATGAAGAGAAGAACAAAGCACGCTGCAAACCTGCACAGGAATCTTTGAAGGCACAGTTGCACAGTGGAGAACACTGGGATGCTCCAGGAAGGAGAGGAGGGAAGACAAATACCATCTTTGGCTTTCTGCTTTAGGGCACTTTAAAATCACATGTCTGGAAAGTGAGGCCCCAAGAGAGAAAATCTGGATGAAGGAAATAGCTTAAGGTTTCCTGTAGCAGACACAGCAAGCACCTGTGGGTTAGGGTACAAGAGTGATCTGCCACAGCAAGTGGCTTCCCTTGACCTTCACCAAACGTTAAAAAAAAAAAAAAAAAAAAGTATGTGCTCCACCACCTGGTCAGCTCTGTGAACAGGCTGTTGCATAATGAAAGATGGTGTGCCAATCTGCTGGACAGGGGACCTTGCCCAATGCTCTCTGGCTTCAATTTAGACTCCAGAAAAGCAATGCCTCTGTTGGGGCAGGGTGACTCTGGTCCTAACAAAGCCTGAAACCAAACTTCAATTAGTTCCAGCTGACTTGTCAGAAAACTCAATCCCTGAAGCAACAAAACTCATCACTCTTCACGGAAATGACATCCAATGTTTGAAAACAGTCATGTTGGCAACACCCATCATAAAACTGACCTTCATGACACATGTGGTCTGCCGGACCTCTGAAACACAGTGCTATGGTTTCTTCTGTGTGTCTTTCTCCTAATTCTACATACACAAGTTCATGGGGAGTACATGTTTATAGTCCCAGCATTCCAGAGACTGAAACAGGAAGAGTGTAAATTTGAGGTCACCATGGGTTTGCCCAAAAAACCAACAGAAGCTGAGATACATCTCAGTTGGTAGAGGGCATGCCTAGCATGCACAAAAACCTGGGCTAATCCCCAACACTGTACAAGCTAGGCATGGTGGTTTGTCAGTATGCCGGTACTTACAATGTAGACACAGGAGGATCAGAAATTCAATATCACCCTCAGCTACATAGTGAGGCCAACGTGGACCTTGTGAGACCATGTAACAAAACAAAAAAATATGAACACAAATTTATAGCCAGAGAATCCTTCCTTCTTGGAGGGAACATATTCAATTTGGTTCATTCAGGGTCCTCCATTCTCACATGTGGCCAAGGGACTAGGGAAAACAATACTCTACTTCTTGAAAGTACACATGGATTCACGACCCAGCAGGATCAATGGGTACCACCCTTTCAGGCAGCAGTTCATTATGTGTGCCATTATTGAGTTAGTATGATATAGGAGTGAACTATTAGTAGTACCATGTATAGTGCATAAAAAGATTGCACCAAAGATGGGGAAAGAGATGTGACCATATTGACACACTCACATCTCCAGATTTAGCCTTGTCAAAAGGACTTTGGGAACCAGGTATGGTGAGTTCAGAATCATCTACATCTAGATTATTAAACAGTAACAGTTCTGATGGGACCTCAGATACTCAGAGTATGGTGTGTGCCAAACTATTGGAGAATAGAACCTCCCAGCTAGAGAACTAACTCTTGATAGCTGAATGCTTATAGTCTTAGTTCCTTTCTCTAAAGCTGTATTGTCATGGCCCATCCACCCTGTGCCCACACTCTGGGAAGAGAAACCTTTTAAATCTTTCTAGCTGAAAATTTCATGAGGTCTAGAAATTAGAGACTCTGAAACCAGCTAGATAACAAGTTAATGCTAATTTATGAGTGACTTGTGTAAGCCAAGAAAGAAATGATATGAGAGATTTGGGGACCTCCCAACAAAGCTAAGAAAAAGCTCATGTGGCCTTTTAATGGCCCAAGTTGCTGATTCTTTGGGATAATTTTTTTTCTCCTCTTGTTTGCAAAGTTGAATTATAATCACTCACTCATTATGTGACATGGGCTCCAAAGAACTGCACTGTGAACAAGACAGAAACAGGACTGGGTAAGGAAATTATTATGCCCCTTAAAGATTTTGAACAAATCACCCTCTTTCAACTCATTAATATGCAAATTTAAATATGATGTGTTAGGACTGATATTATGAACACAAAGGAGAAAATATCATGCAATTACTGGGCTAACTTCAGTAACATTTTATGTCCTAGTTGATCTGCCATCTCTGTTACAATCATCAAAAAATGCAACAGTGAGTGACTTAGGTCCCAAGATAGCTCCTGAATTGTGAGACTGGATGGTTTAGTGAGAAGTTCCTATTGTGGCTGAAAGAATCTGCTGCACATCTCCTAAGATTGTACATGTGGACAGAATAGCTCTTGGAAGCGGGAACCAGAAATACAGGTGAAAGCAAGACTGAGGAAATTGTAGCTGCCTTGGATATCTATTTTCTGACCTGATGACCTTATAGCTTAGTAGGATATAAGCCACTGAGCCTTTATCTGCAGAAAGGGAACAATTGAGAAAGACTTCCTGAAGACACAAGGAGAGGAAAATATATAGGAAATATAAGAACTTATATTCTTATAAGTGAGATCATTAATTCATTACCATGTGTGATTTAAAAAAAACTTATTTATAAATATTACTCTAGGAACTGATTTCATTCATAAATAATTTACTATACAAATGTTATTCTCAATTGTCATTTTATAAATGATAACATTAAGATTAAAATTCAGGGTAAAAAGTGCAAGCATAAAGAAGATTAAACAACCTCTCAGATCCCATAATACAAATGTAACTATGTTTTTACAGTTAAGTACAAAAGCCAAGAGAAATGCCTGATTCAGAGTCTTTGAAGTGGACAGGATTAAGGGTTGTCATGCTAAGGACTTGGGTGTTTATTGTTTGTACTGTCTGGGTTGTTTTCCCCTCTCCAGGAACAGAAGGTCTTAGAAAGGCAATCCTTACTCAGAAGGTATTAGAAAGGCAATCCTTACTCAGACGGTATTAGAAAGGCGATCCTTACTCAGAAGGTCTTAGAAAGGCAATCCTTACTCAGAAGGTCTTAGAAAGGCAATCCTTACTCAGAAGGTCTTAGAAAGGCAATCCTTACTCAGAAGGTATTAGAAAGGCAATCCTTACTCAGAAGGTATTAGAAAGGCAATCCTTACTCAGAAGGTATTAGAAAGGCAATCCTTACTCAGAAGGTCTTAGAAAGGCGATCCTTCCTTACTCAGCACAAGGATTCTTGGAAGAACCTCCATGCTTTCAATGGGTGGCTCATAGGGAGTAGAGGGTGGGAGGGTGGCACTGGGAGGGGTGGAAAGAGGACACTACAATGGAGATGTACCCTGAAGTAATAAATAAATACATAAATTAAAAAAAGAAAAAAATTCATAAATTTTTCAACTAAAAAAAAAGAAAGTCCCAAAAAGTAGAGCAGAGACACTGAACTGTTCATAAATAAGATTTAATCTCTTGATCTCTCTACAGCTCTTTGAAGGGGAGGCTAGCCTGGAAACTCACTGGCTCTGGGATCTCAGAAGTCTACAGCAAACCAACTGTTACTCTTTCGGACCCGTGCTATTTCTAGGTCTCCTCTTGCCTCCTTTTAAAATCACTATCACCACCATCACCCAACTTCTTTGGCAGAGAAACCTGACTCCAGCCCTCTACAGGCCTCCTTCCTACTCAGTGTGTCGGAACCCATCAGAATTTCTAATTAGTCTTCCTGTTTCTTATCTTGGCTTTGATCTCTTCCTTTATCTGTGGCCTTCATCCAAGCTGGTGAATATTCTTTAAACATTCTAAAGACTATCACTATCATTCACTATGGGCAGCGTTAAGAGGGAGGGAAGGATTAAAAATGCTTTTGGGAAATAGTTTTTAAGCTAATTGTTTTGGGTACAGCAGATGTATGGGTCCCCTTCTGCTTTCTCTCCATTTTCACTTTTCCTTCATATCACTCCCATAACCATAAATATAAAGTATAAATTTCTTGGTAATATTTATCAGATCCAGGTTTCACACATATTCAGAACCATTTCAAATTATTTGTGTGTGTGTGTGTGTGTGTGTGTGTGTGTGTGTGTGTGTGTGTGTTTTGCCTGAATCTACGTCTGCGAACTGTGTGAGTGTCTAGTGCCCAAGGAGGCCAGAAGAAGGTGCTGAATCCTCTACAACTGGAGTTATAGACGGTACCACCATGTGGATACTGGGAATTGAACCTTGGTTCTTCCAAAGACCAGCCGTGCTCTTAACTGCTGAGTCATATCTCAGGGCCTCAGAAGTACTTCTTGATTCCTCATCAAGGAGTGGGTGGTTTGAGTTTCACCACCTCTAGCTGCACCTTTTACTCTCCTCAATGACTCCGACTACCTTCCCTTTTGCATGGCCCAACTCTTTCCATGTAAATCTGTGTGGTGGTTTGAACGAGAAATGCCCCCCGTCATAGGCTCTTGTATTTAAATGCTTGCTCCACAGTTGGATGTGCCATTATGGAACCTTCAGGAGGTAGAACTTTGCCTAAGGAAGTCCATCACACAGGCTGGGCTTTGAGTGACAGGCCAGCCCTGCTTCCTGCTTCTTTTCTCTCTTTTGTGTATGGATGAAAATGTGATTGGTTGGCTTCTTGTTCCTGCTTGTTATGCCTTTCCTGGTGTGATGGACTCCATCCCTCTGGAACTGTAAGCTAAAGTAGACTCTTTCTTCAGTAAGCTGTTGTTGTTGTGGTGTGATCTCCTCTCTAGGTGAAGTTGCTGTGGGGAGAACCAGGTCACAGGACCACTCTATCAAAAACTCCAGGTCTTCAAATAATACAATAATCTGAACTCAAGGCTTCCCACTGACAGGACTAGAATATGAGTCTATTTCTTAAAAGTATTCCCAAAGAGATAGTAGTGGGTGGGAGTGAGGAGAAAGACAAGTATCACATGTTAATCTAGGGCTGATGGCACAGGCCTATAATCCCAGCTACTCTGGAGTGTGAGGCAGAAGAATCACAAGTTTAAGGCTTGCCTTGGCTACATAGTAAAAACCTAGTCTCAAAATGGAGGACAAAACAAAAACAAAACAAAACAAAGGAAAATGAAGTCTGTGGAGTGACTCAGTGGTAGAGTGGTTGCTTAGCCTGTCCAATGCACGAGTTCAGTCCTTATTCCCACAGGTATCACTAAAATAAAAGAGAAACCATGTGTTTTCTTATTTTCTCTCATATGCAGAATCTAGGTTTTAAAAGTTTGAATGTGGCGGAAAAAGACAGGCTCAGATGAGCAGAACAAAGACCTAAGACCATCTCAGGACAAATGATAAATAAGATGTGAAAAGAAAGGCATCTGAGGTGTCTGTGGACATGATTTATGTTTTTCTCCCTTTGGTGGACATTGCAATATTCTTAATAAAATCTTTTGTACATAAGGAAAAATAACAGAGAATTAGATGAAGATCTTGAACAAGTTCTTCATATTGAAAATAAGTGTCCATGGAGGACACACACACTTACACACTTGTCACCAAAGGATTTGGTACCAATCAGAGTTACAACCACATTAAAGTTATTGACAGAACAGGGAACATAAGTATCTCATAAACTGTCAGTGTGGTATAACTAGCAATAGCCTTGCTTAAGGACATTTGGTTAATATTTTTCAAATCGTAAATGTACCACACTCTAATCCAGGAAGTAGAAGAAAATTTACTATTCAGATTTGTCAGATTTGCATGTTAGATTCCCATGCAAATCTTCATAAATATGCTAAATTAAAAATAAAATAAAGTCATAAATATGCCAAATTAAAAATATCCCAAACAATAAACACACATATAAACAAATTCTATCTGTCCAGCATGAAATACTGGTTAAAAGAATTTTAATTCATTTAGGGCATAAAATGCAAGCGGGTCATGACAAAGAAGTGATTAAAACAAGGAATATTTTGAACATATTAAGAGAACCAATGAAAGAATTGAATAATGAGTGTTGAATTTCCTATATATTAAAAACAGAGAAATTATGAAACAGAGTATCTATTTTTACATTACTAATAATTTTCATCCATTTATAACCATGTGAGATTTATTCTCCAAAAGACAGTGCAAAACATTCATTTCTTATTCATTCTGAGCCTGAAGTCTTCAATTTCCTGGTTTGGTATTGCACTGGTCTCCCCAAAGGACTCTGATCAGCCTACCTGCTCAGTCATGCTGTGCAACTGCTAGGCCATGCATGCACCTGCTCAGTCATGCTGTACAACTGCTAGGCCATGCATGCACCTGCTCAGTCATGCTGTACAACTGCTAGGCCATGCTGTGTAACTGCTAGGCCATGCTTTGCAACTGCTCAGCCATGCTGTGCACCTGTTAGGTCATGCTGTGCACCTGCTTGGGCCATGCTGTGCACCTGCTCAGTTATGCTGTGCACCTACTAGGCCATGCTATGCAACTGCTCAGCATGCTGTGCACTTTCGAGGCCATGCTATGTACCTGTTCAGTCATGCTGTGCACCTGCTAGACCATCCTGTTCACCTGTCATTTCTTAAATGATCCCTGGTCCTTCTGACACAGCCTTTTGGACAAACTTTTGCCTCTATTTGGAACATTCCCTCCAGTCCACCTCAGTTTTCCATTCTTCCTTCAGACTTCAGTAGAACCAGCCCTCCTCTCAAAAACCCACGTATGATTTTGATCGTACTTAATTCATAATTATGTATTTACCCATATATAATTAATATATATTTCTCTCTCATGAATTACAGACTCTTAGAAAGTTGATAGCATATACGAATATATGCTTTTGTTTGTCACTAAATCCTCAGAGAAATCTGTCTAAAAAATCCATCAGTCAGTCAATCACCCAATTAATCAAATACTTTACATCTCTCTCAATCTATCAATTTGACTCTTATTTATCCATCCATTATTTATCCATCTATCCAGTTATCTATCTATCTTGTAATTGTATTAAAAACAGAGAAAAACCTCAGTAGCCATAGTTACTACCTGGGGATTGGAGCTGAGGAAAGGATTGGGGAAATATGTTTATAAGTATTTATTATCTGCACATCTTCTAGGTATGCTGAATAATTAAACACAGTTCACCATAAAGGCTATTATTTTCTTTTGATGAAATTTTGGATGTTAGAAAGTTTCTTTAGTCTATAAAGGTAAGGTAATTAATAATGCCACAATATCCTGTTTCTAGGACTATATGACACTGATACATCTATATGCCAACACAATTCTTTCTTCCTTGTCAGTTTGATTCAGCTGAAGTTCAAGTACAGAGTAAGTGGTTTGGAGTGTTTGTATACACATGAAAAGACAGGTTTTTTTTTTTTTTCATAAAAGGTGCTAGAAGACTTCACTCCCCCCTGAACTTCAGTCACACCATCACCATTTTTTTTTTTCACAGAAAGAACAATGTGTGGGAATCAGTCTCTTGATTTTGATTAACGCACAAAGGAATCTCTTTAACCTAATTCACCTCAGATAACCTCCCCTTGATAAAACTACCAGCTCAAACAGCAATTTAAGAAGGAAAATTCTCAACAATTAAGGAAGAATTCTTGAAATGAATAACTTAAGCTCTTTTGTGTTCTCTAGTTCTGCTGTGTCTCCTGGTGTGTCCTTAGAAATCTTCTTAGTCTGAATAACTGTCTTCTTGGAATGAAGACCACAGCAGCTCCGGCCATCAGCCCGTGTGGCCACGGAGTACTCTTACTCAGTGAATCTGGTTGGAAACACGAGCCTCAGGCTTCTGCTTTGGGTTCCTGATTAGGAGCAAGTCTGGATTTAACAAAGAAAATACTATGTAAGAGGTGCTTTCTAGATAGAAGGAAAAGAGGGCCCTTCTGTATTGGCTTCCTTTGCTTTCTCTGAACTATTATATAGAGGATGATGCTACGTAGTTATTTATCAAATTCTGCATTCTTCTGTATTGGCTACTCTCACAACGACAAGAACTTTTGGAGTTGGTGACAAGCCATGATATACATTGAACTGTCATTCATACATAGAGCAAAACAATCTGATTCAGGTAAAACCCAGAAGAATACAGGGGGTGAGGTAAATTCAGTAGGAATTCATTTATGTTAAAATTGGTGTCCTCTTTTGGAGAAATGAATGAAATCACCCATCTGTAGAATAATTCTGTAGTGGAGAGTGTGCCGTTTGTTATTGCAAAAGCCCAGAGATTAGTCACTTCTCTAGAAACACTTCCTCTTATACAGGTGACCTCTGGAAAGAAGTGAAGAGGACTCCCTTGTACTCTAGAACACTTCAATGAGTACATTTTAAAGTTTATTGATATGGAAGCATTGCACTCAAAACCCATGTGCCATCAGAAAATGGCTTACCTCTAGGTGGAGGGCAGGCTGGAAGAGGTCAGAGGAGGGACCACTCCAAGAGGCAGGGGCATATTCTAAATTGTATCTGGCTGTTGACTCCATGGTTACATAGATATGTGAGAAATAATTGAACTGGTCACTTAGAATGTGTGAGATGCAATAATGTAATATTTCAGCTAAAACAAAAGTAGGCTGCAAGCATTTTCTGGAGGGTTAGGGTACTCTGTACTGGAGAGAAGACTGTTTAATAAGAAAACAGCATAACCTGGTTGTCATTTGCAAGGTCTAATAAGATTTTTATGGTCTAGAAAGAATTCTATTACAAACGATGTTTTGCAGATGTCCCAAAGATGGGCCTCATTAATAATGACAGGAGAATAAGCATGTAATTGGAAATGTTCAATTTTTATTAATCACTGGGAGAAGACAACAGGCCACTAGCCTGTTACTTGGGAGAGTAAACCACTTTGAAAATTTCAACAGCAGAAATTTCTCTCCAGCTGTGGCTCTGGGATTCCTTACTTCTATCTAGAAGAGCACCCAGATAGTTAATATATTCCTGGGGGTAAATTAAATACACTGCAATGCATACACATGCACATAATTGTGTGTGCTGGAGGAGTACGGGGGGTCTGATTACACTGGCTCTCAACATTAAGACATTGCTTTTCCTTTTTTTTTTGCTTTTCATGCAGCACATTCTGCTTTAAATCCTTGAAATTTGGGACTACTTGAAAACATAGATCCTATAATTATCTTGTCATTAGGATAAAGGTAATAATCCATACTTACTCTAAACAAGACAGAACTAAGTAGCTTGAATAACGGTTTAGCAGAAAGGCATGTGAACCAGGTAGCCAAGATGTAAGGGAACCAACGAGAACCATCTGTGCTCACTGCCATCCGCTGGAGATGGAGCTCTGTTCCAAATGGAGCAGCCCAATGCAGCTTCTGCAAAAGTTCCAGACAACAACCCACCTCGAGTTGATCTTATCCTTCTCCCAATCCTAAATATATGTGGCTGCCCAAAAGTGAAAGTTTGCATGTTTTTACAGTAGCAGTTCTTGCATCTGAAATGGTACCATACACACAATGTGCCCTTTAGAATCCACTGTTTGGGCCAGAAGATGGTTTCACAGGCTACGGCATTTGATGCTGAACACGAAAAACTTCAAATTGACCTCTGACCTCCACATGTCCTATACACACACACACACACACACACACACACACACACACACACACACACA
>CAJQZJ010004687.1:9260344-9297490 GCA_907164525.1 Lophiomys imhausi | reverse complement strand
ACACACACACACACACACACACACACACACACACACACACACACACACACCAATATAGACCTTGGTTCTCAGTCATAGACACCCCTTAAAGTCAAGTGGGCAACTTTCACAAGCCCAAGCCTGGCCCATTCTCCAGACCAATCACCCTGGAATCTGGGTGACGGGGACCCAGAAACTAGCAGGAGTCCCACTCGTGAGTTATCCAGGCACTGTGTTCCCTGCATGGGTACAATGCCAGCAGTATACCCAGGGAGTTCTTCCTCTTGCATTAGAAGGCATCTGTGATGTGAGGTATGACCTCAGACCTTTACTAAGGTACTAATTGGCACTTTTGGAGCCACGTCAGAGGGAGGCAGACATGAGGCCTTCAATGCCTCCTCTTTGGGCTCACAGAGGAGGGACCCAGCACTGGCATTCGGACAGCCTGCACCAGAGCCTCTGAGATCCCTTGTACTCAGGAGAGATGTGTCTCAGGTTCTGTGGCTCTGATACTGGAAACTCTGTAGCTGAATTATTAGAAACAGGCCCTAAAATTAAAAGAATAGGACCAAAGAATGTACTCAGTTACATAAGTAGCTTTATCTCAGTTTACATGTTAAACCCTAAAGCTCCACAGTTATAATTGTACTGTTGGAATGAGTCTGTACACTAGCTACAAATGTCCCTTCAACAGAGGCTGTGACCCTGCTTGGCTGGTTATCAATAACAGATAATAAACGCCATTGAACATACCATTTTAAATTTACCAGTCCTTCCTTCTTTGCTATAAAGTACAACTGTAAATCAAAACACTGACTTAGGCCATTTAAAAAAATGAAAAATGATAAACTTTGATTCTGGTTTCAAAATTCAGGAGCCAAGTGGCATCAGAATCAGAATAGAGACTGCCAATGGAATTCAGTTCTATATAGGAATAAGGCTAAACACACATTTTAAAAAGGTATTGTAAATATCATTTAAAGCAATCTTCAATAAGTTTTTAAGTAGAGTAAGACCTGACAGAAAAAAGCTGGTGTTCTGGAAGATTGTGAGCACTGGGTATGCAAAAGAAAAAGGCTGAAGATTACTTTGGAATAGCATCCATCCCACCAGGTAGCACATCATTGTGATTTGTAGCTTGGCCATCCAAGTGCATAAAGATAGACTCTAGTTTTCTGCAACCAGACTCATAAAATGCTGTGAGTCACCAGCAGGTTCCTAGGCATATTTTCCTATCTCTTTTGCCCTCCCATCTTCAAGCACACAACAACACAGAAGACAGAAGTCTACAGGAACATGCATAGCCCTTGTAGTCAGCATTCACACCCAAGGCTGAGTGGACCCATTCACACATGCATGAGTTTAGTCCCGTTAGCAAGTCTGTTTTATACACAATTAAGCTCACACAATCCTGATTGGTGGGGGGAGTGTTCAAAGGGGAGTCGATCCCACCAGATCTCAGCAAAATCACTGCTGGTAAGACCAGTTCCAGTCACATACAGACAGTAATTTTTTATACAGGTGGAACAGACCAAAGAAGAATCTTCCCCTCAAGTGGCCAAGCCAAGCTGTTGTAAATCACAGTAGTTTCTACGGGGAAAAAAAAATGTACAAAAAAATGATCATCAAAGCTAAGGGTATTTTCTGTTTTTTTTTTTTTTAATGATAACTGCTTATGTTGGAATGCACAGAAGAATTGACTAAAAATGATGTACAATAAATACCAATAATTAACCCCCCCTTTTTCCCCCCAAAAGTAGATTGGAGTGAGGCAAAGAAACATGGAAGGAAAAGGTGAGCAACTGAAACCTTGATTGTTTTTTTTTTTGGTTTTTCAAGACAGGGTTTCTCTGTGTATCTTTGGCTGTCCTGGACTCACTTTGTAGACCAGGCTGGCCTCGAACTCACAAAGATCCGCCTGCCTCTGCCTCCCAAGTGCTGGGATTAAAGGCGTGCGCCACCACCGCCCGGCGAAACCTTGATTGTTAAAAATGACTTCTAAAGCAATAAAACATTTTCTCAACATTAGCCTTTCCTTAGTCAATTGATAAATGGAATGGTGGCAAAGCTGACAATGTCAGTCATAGAGGTGGGAGAGAAGGGTCTGTGTAATGCTAGCCTAGTTTCTTGGGACAGAATTCACACATCCACACATTCTTCTTGTTGGAAAACAGTTTAAAATGACCTTGCCTTTCACTGCCTCTCTCCTGGAATCAACCTTAGAGAAATCAAGTGGCTTGTCTAGGGTCATGAGTTAAATATGATAGTCCCAGGCAGCCGCATTCACACATGTGCACTTTCCCTGTATTGCCCAGCTGGTCTCCAGTTTAAACATAAGAAATCTGCAAAGGGAAACTACAAAAGGAAAAAGATGGAGACAGCATAGGATATGGGTCACCTCCCGAGAACTTTCCAGCTCTTCTACTGAAAGAACCAAATGTGAATCTAAAACTCAGTCTCCACTAGTCCTAAGGCAGAGAGATCTTGGGACAATGTCCTAGACCTAAGCAAATTACATTTGCTGGGCACTCACAGGAGCCCAAGAGCAAAGAACCAGCAGCCAATGTATTCATTAGTCGGTGGTTAGGAGCACTGAGCTAGTAAATAATCAGCACTTCTGCAAAAATATTTAAAATAATTCCAAGATAATTTGAAACTTAACAGAGAGCTAGCCAAATGTGTTTGCAATCTGAACCCAGGGTTCTAATAAGGTGCTGCCTTTTGGCTGTCCTTCAGGGTGAGGGACATTTTTAGAGAGATTAGCACTTGGCTGCAAACAAAGACTGTTTTCAACACAGGCCTTGGGCCAAGATTTTTTTTTTTCCTCATACAAAACAAAATGCATCTATCATCCTGCCTCAGGTAGAAGTGCAGAGCTGGTGTACTAACACATCTGCACAAGAATGTCTCTAAAAGTAACCTGCAAAGGAAATATAAAGGAAAACCCTGGAAGCTTATGAAACATATTCAGGTCAGTGGTGGAAGAGTTTGAGGCAGTAGAATGATACACAGAAAATGCACCAGGCGAGAAGTGAGGATGGGCAAAAAAGGCCATCTCCACTTTGAATCTTCTTAGGTCCACATGGTCTGCAGAATCTGTTGGCATTAGAGCTAATAGCAAGCCCAAGCTTTAGATGTGTTTCAGTAAACTTTAAAATCTGCGATTCAGATACCTCTTATTTTGTTTTATTGAGTTGTCCCTCAAAATGGGGTTAAAATTAGTTTTTTACAGTCCAGCATTTTCTGCAACCTTAGTCTCTGTAGGTGGCAATAAGGAAATGCAAAATGTTCTCTGGCTTGGATGGATTTTGGCATAATTATAGGTCTAGCGTTTGAAAAATGAAGGACAGATGAAGATGGTTGCAGAGACATGAATAACCCAGGATGTCTGTGAGCACAGCACTTATATCTCATTAACTACCAATTACTGTATTCACAATTTAACACGAAAAGGAAAAACACAAATGGGCTTTTTAGAAAAAAAAATCCCTTTTATCTAGGCTTCACTTTACCCTGGGCCTCTCAAGGCAGGATGAATGCAATAGGTTGAGAAAGGGAGTAGTTACATTGAGCAATAAAAACCCTCCTGATAATATGCAGGGCTATAAACATGGCTTGGCTGAAACTATTAGCCAAAGACAAATAATACCCACATGAGGGGAGGAAGCAGCTTTTGCTCGATTGTATGGTCTGGGACAGTTACTGCAGATACAACATTGAAAGAAACACCTTCAAAACTCACGGTTTTCTGTGGCTCTCTCGCACCTCAGATCTTTTCCTCCACTTTTCTGTGTGTGTGTGTGTGTGTGTGTGTGTGTGTGTGTGTGTGTGTGTGTGTGTTTGTGTGTACATGCATGGACATGTGGAGTCCTTAGGTTGTCAATGATAATCATCCTGTATCACTCTTCCACCTTTTACTGAGGCAGGGTCTCTCCATCATGCCCAGAGCCCACCCTATGGCTGGTCTTGCTATCCAGCTTGCTCAGGGATTCCCTGTCTCCATCTCGAGGGGGTGGAGTGGCAGGCCAGCGGGTTTCTGGGGATGTGAACTCTGGTCTTCACACTTGTAGGCTAAGCACATGAGCCAGAGAGTCATCTACCCAGTGCCGAACTCCAGGTGCCGTCTCTCTCCTGGTATGACCACATTCAAGAATTTTGTCATGACATGGAAGGCAAAATAGTCATTGGTTATTTGGTTGTTTCATTATTAATCTTACCACCATCACAATTTCTATACTGTTACAGCCATTCTAGCTACCACTACTATTAGAAATACTATTTTTGTACAGCACTGTCAGATCTACCACTTCTGCGCCCTAGCCTCCCAGTGAGGGGACAGGCGGTCTTAAAGGCAGCACTGTTAGATTTCCAAATTGCAAAGAACCATGCAGTGTTCCTTGACTGTGTGCTGGCTGGCTCTCTCTAATGACACTAATTTGCTGATGGTGTGGCCTATGGTCCTGAAGCTTCTGCACCATTTGAGAACTTACTTCAAATGTGATTTTTCAGGCCCATGCCAGACAGCCAGAACCAGAAGTTCTGGGGTGCAGTCTCAATTAAGAGCTTGACACACAAATCTAAGCAGTTCTGCTCCATGGAGGAAACGGCCCAGTTCACAGAGCAAGGAGGGAGGAGAGTTGAGCTGAGTGAGCATGCGAATCCCTGCTACCTGCAACGCAATGCAGGCTTTGTCTTTTTGCTCAGGGCTGCCTGCCTGCCAGAGCCCAGAGCAAGAGAGAAGAAACCAGAGTTTAAAGCAAGGAGGCTGAGGAGAAGAAAAACTCTGGGCCAGGTATCTGGGCAAAGTGTGTCTTTAGCCCTGGCATGTGGTCAAGGAGAACGGGGCTCCCTCAGAACGCTCCAGCTGTGACTGGTCTGCGGCCTGCTGAATATTCAAAATTACTGGACTCTAGTTTCTGTCATTGCGGACATCAGATCAAATCAGCTGCTGTGTGTACTTCAGCATTAGCTACCCTGGGATGTCAGAGTATTACCACCCCAGGTCCAGCTGAGCCATCTCTGGAGGTCAGACTACACTCCGCCATGAGTACTGTGTCAAATGTGACTGCTGCTCCTCTGTATTGGCCTGACCTGATATTTTATTTGAGATGAGCTTTAAAAATATATCCTCCAACTTTTCCTTTTCTTCTTTTTTTTTTGTACTAACACATCTTCCTATAATAAACTAGATAAAAAATATGCAAAGAAGATAAAAATCACCCATATTCTCATCACCCATTCTGAGAAATATAATTGTATAAAATGTATCATTTAAGTGAATTTAGTATATAAAATAACTACAGTTATTCATGAAAAGATATCATAACTTATGTTGGAAATCACTTATCATTAGGTATCTGTCCTGGTCTAGTAGTTTAAGCCTATAATCCAAGTGACTCAGGAGTTCAAGACTCTGTAAGGTTAGTTTAAGGCCAACTAGGAAGAATCCATTTCAAAGTAAACTATAAAGAGCTGCCACTGTGGCTTGGCTCAGTGATAGAGCACTTCCCTAGAATACACGAGGAGCCTGGCTCCTCCCATAGTGTGCAAAGAAAACTGCAACAAGCAGTGAACCCTAAGAAGCTGCTCCTTGGGTGTTCTGTATCTATCAACAATGACACACAATAAACAACTGTACACTAATCTTCATATTCATCCCTGATGTCCAAATGACCCATATGATAAACTCTTACAAACAGAATCTACACCAAAATTTTGCTGTCTTTGAAGTTTTTGATGCATATGTCCAAACCTCCCTGAGAAAGGGAGTGATGGGTTAGAACCATGCCAGGATGTAAATTAGGAAAGCCACATCAAAGAAAATCTGAAGCCCAGAGTAATCTTGTTTAAGGAAACAGTTATAATAGTGAAAATTCAGAAGCCACACAGATGTACATTAACCTAGGAACAAAGACTCCAATGTCATCCAGCAGTTATGATGTAGGAGTTAGATCTATAAATATTACAACAGACTTCTCAAGAAATATAATAGCATCATGTTGAATCAAAAAGGTCTTAGTAAAAGTAAATATATAAGATAGGAATCATTGATGTAAAATTTTATCTTTATTTTTAAGGTTATGTGTGTATGTGTGTTTTTATGTGTAGGTCTGTGTATTGCATGCAGTGCCCATGAAGTCTAGAAGATGGTATCAGATGCCATAGATCCGGGGTTACAGGTGGCTGTAGGGTGGCTGATGTCGGTGCGAGGAACAGAACACCAGTCCTGTGCAGGACAGACACATTTTCTACTGCTGAGACATCTCTCCAGTTTTTGGTATAATTTTTTTAATTAAAACAAAAGATAGTGTAGTGAGTGGCTACATACATGGGAGAAATACAAAACCATGTACAGAAAGAACAACCCCCACACAGGCCAACCTCCAGAGCAGGTTTTCCATGAACTGTTAGTACTAGTTTCTCAGCTAAATAAAGAAATAGATAGATAAATAAATAAAAAATGAAAAAATTGAGGTAAGCCATGTAACATGTAAGATGTCAACACTTATCAATCCTGGGATGTGGCTCAAAACATGGCTGAAGGTCTTCAGGACCACCAAAGGCTCCTCTAGGATATGAAGGAGATTAAAACAACTTTCAGAACAATACTCTGAACTTATCTGTCTTTTTCACTATGTGATGTCTGCACTACTGGCACCATAGTTTTGGATAAGCCTATGACATGCACTAGGAAGAGTGGTCCTTGCCCTTTTTATACATTATTGCAGTGAGTAAAACTAGCAAGCTTATCAAGAATATCCTTGGTGAAGTCATTTTGTTGAAAACTCAACTCCAGAACACTGGTTTAGCAATAGTATCTTGGGGGCAAGGGTGCACAAACACTACTGGTGCCAATGGAAGAGGGTCGGGGGTCTGGAAGGCACCGGTGTGGTCAGAGTGTGAGCTGCTCTGTTTGTTTTCCTCACTAAATATCACGTTCCCTTTGACCTAGACCCTGACTCCATGGTTATTCAGACTTGGTATTTGGCTGACTGTGCTGTCAGTCAAATGAAGTCTGTCATTTCAAAACTACCTGGTGGTTCTTCATCAATGACAAAATGCAAGCTTTCACATGGAAGCCATAAATCTGGAGAGGTTATATCTGCTCCTGCAGATCTAGCAGGTGTTCACTCGGTAAAGACTTTCTGAGGTCAGTAGAGATGTGATAAGGGAACCTCAAGTTCTCAATAATGATGTGTATGTGTATACCAGGAAGGTCCGCGTGACTCACTGAGCCAGTACTTTTCCAACCAACACATGATGCAGTGAAATAAGGCCTGGGTAAAAGTCGGCATATAGTTTAAGATAGACAGAGTTTAATGTAAGGGAGCCCAAAGGCTCAGGTTTCAAGTAGTCCTTTAAAAAGCAGTCATCTAATGCCGGGCGGTGGTGGTGCACGCCTTTAATCCCAGCACTTGGGAGGCAGAGGCAGGCAGATCTTTGTGAGTTCGAGGCCAGCCTGGTCTATAAAGTGAGTCCAGGACAGCCGGGGCTACACAGAGAAACCCTGTCTCGAAAAACCAAAAAAAAAAAAAAAAAAAAAAGCAGTCATCTGTTGTTGAGTGTGGGTAGATGCTTAAAGCAGAATTTTGGAGTTACTGTCAAGGAGACCAATGATACCCACCTCTTTTTCCAACCATATACTCATTTGATTTTCATCATAATCATCTCAACAAAAGAGGCGGAAGCACAGAGCAGAGTCCACTCAGCTTTTACCTGGCTAGACAATACAGATAGTTTCATCATTTCAGAACAATGAGCTTTTTTGTCATCAAATTCTTTGCTTAGGTAAATGTGGATATTTTCATACAAATAGTATTCAGAAAACACGTAAAGAGTCTATGATGGCTATTTAAAATGAGTTGAATATTCTACGTGTTATTCTTTTTTTTGTAATATGGTAGATAATAGAAATGATGTTTAAAAATCTAAGTTTTAAGACTGAGACTAAATTAGTTGATAAACATTGATCCAGGGAGTGATAGATCCTCTTATTTTATTGACTATACTTTTCTTTATATGTTTATCAAAATAGGACTGGAAAAGTCTACCAGCTTCTTGTAAGTCTATAACTTGCCCACCTAAAAACAATCATTAAAAAAAACTGGTTCAACTCTCCTTGTGAACTTGAGAGTAAGAAAATACTATGTCAATACCTTCTCTCTCTGTTTCATTATGTGAGTTTGAACAAAAGTACACATTGATCAATGATTCTGTGCTTTAATCTTAATTTTTGTGAATTGTCCCTCTTACTTATTTAGTTTCTTGTTCATTCAACACACATTGCTGAACATCTTGCATGTTCCTTGGTGATCTGGAACATAGTGATGAGCCTGTCATCTGTGCATTGTAGGAGCCAGTGCTCTGTCTGGTCTGTAGGGCCCCGCTGGACCCAACTCCTGTCTTGGTAACATTATATCGGGACACAGTCTTGCTTATTTGTTTGCATTGTGTTTTGGATGTTTTGCAGCTCGAGGCAAAGCTAAACAGTTTCAACAACAGAGAGCTGGACACTGTGATTCAGGAGACTGAAGCAGGATGATGGAGAATTCAAGGCCAACATAAGGTAGGTATCAAGATACTGTCCAAAATCAAACAAACAAATAAAAACAAGACAGTCTTGAAACTATGATGCCTGCAAAGTCGAAAGGTTTTTACCATTTGTCTGTTATAGAAGAATGTGCCCTAGCCTTCAGCCTCCTGGATTCTGTGGGAATGCTTATCTTTCTCCTACATATTTTGTCCTATGATTCCATGTATTAGGGAATTATGTCTTGAATGTGTTGTACTATTGTATGTATACTTTCTACTATATATAGTTTTGTATTTTATGCTAGTTAAGTCTTTTCTTTTACTTAACAGTATATAATTTGGGAAGCATTCATTGTTTTAATAATTTATTTGATGGTTTTGCTGTTCACATATCCACACACAAATTTTTATTTCCCACATTATGAAAGGAATCCCTCAGTGGTTCTAATTTCACTTGCAGTACCTGTTGGCTTACTTCATAATGTTATAACATTTCTATCACACTAATTATTCTTTCAAATGAGCACAAATGAACATTCTTTCAAATGTTCTTATTATATCTCATCTTCACCTCAATACTTAATATTTTAAATTATCTTTTACACTTCTCTTCATGTTTATTTCTTAGTTATTGTTTTTTTTAATGCTGCTGATGGAATATGAGGTAGATTTTCCTTTTCAAATTGGCCATAGATGATATATGCAGTTTATTTTTGTAGTTAAATGGCATACTAATCTCTGTGGGGTTTCCCTGACTTCTATTCCAGTTGACTCTCACACTTTCAAGCTCTTATTGTAGACAGGAAGAGGATCTGTTCAGCTTCTCTTCCTGGATCTCTTTTTCCAATCTTTTCTCCCTGATCTAATATTTGCAAGATTTTGAAGAAAAAAAATCAATAGCTCATACTCCTTTTCTTCTTTCTCATTTTGAAATGCATACAGAGTTTTACAACTAAGGAGGTATTTATTCTTTATTTCAAATAAGTAATTTTCATCATTTAAAGAAGCTATCTTTCTATCTCTTCATTAAGAGAACTTTCATCAGCAAATGTCCAATCAATGCTCTCCTTTACCCTCTGGATAACATGAATTATACTAACTGATGTCACTAACGGCAAAGCATCTGTGTTTTATGCAGACAGATGTTTGGTCACTACCCGTGACCTTACTGGAACTCCACTGGCCAGTATTTTACCTGAGACTCTGCAACCTGTGAGGTATGTTTATCTTAGTTAGGCACATCACATACTATAAACAAAAAAATAAATTGGAAGGGCCACATATTTTTTCTTTGTCTCTGTGTGTATGTAGTGTAAGCATATGTACATGTTTGTGTATGTGCAAGTATGTATGTGAGGATGCACATGAGAAGGCCAGGGGCCCACCTCAGGTATGCTATTCAATCACTTCTCCATTTATTTTATTATTATTATTATTATTATTATTATTATTATTATTATTATTATGACAGTGTTTCTCACTGAATGCCTAGTCTGCCAGCTTGGCTAGATCAACCATTCAGCTCGAGGGACACTCCTATCTCTTCCTCCTGGAGATCAGATTACAGGTCTGTACTGCATAGCCTATTCCAGGGGATGCTGGGGATCCAAACCCAGGTCTTCGTGCTGGAAAGGCAAATGTATTGCCAATTGAGCCATCTTCCCAGGGCCCTGCATAGTTTTCTGTCCATAGAATAGTTTACATTGTTAAGATCACATACTTCAGCAATCATAAGGCACAGCACAAAAGAGATCAATTTAAGATTATTAGGATAAAGAAGACTGAATTATCCCATTAAATAATATAGACAGTCACGACCATGTAGGTAAGAACAATTATGGTCACATCTAGGTTTTAATCTCTTAGTAAATAGGGTCCAACAGGGAGGTGACCCTAGTCTCCAGACACAATGTGCAGATAGAGTTATTAAGACTCTTGCAGGCACTGAGCTAATGGTGTTAACATTCCGAGGTCTGCTGGACTAGCCACTGGACTGAGACCAACTACTGAGCTTAATCCATGATATTAACACATCCGAAGAAAGAAAAGGTCAGCCCCTGGAGCACGGCCACTTCAGATAAACTGAGCTCAAAGAAAACAAACTTTGGCAGAGAGCAGCAGGCACTGTCCACAGGAAGGAAGCAGAGTCCAGTAGCTAGCTATAAGCACCAGCTATGATAGCTGTGTCCTCTCCTGGGAACACAGGCATGTCCGTGGCCTTTCCGTGTCCCATAGAAACATCCTTCAAGACTGTGGCTGTCACTGGCTCTGTGAACTCTGCTGATTTCCTGATTGCATACTCAACACTCTTACGATCCAAGGAAAGGTTATGGGAGGTACTTAAGACCAAGATTGCTATTCTGCTAGGGAACATCTCCCCTTTTTTTCACTTGAGATTCACTCAGGTGCATACCTCCAAGGTCTGCATATATAAGGCCAGACATACCAGGTGAAACTCCTCCTTTTTCTTCCTGATTTGAAATGCTATTTGTTTAGTGTGGGATTTTTATAAAGTAAATTTCAAATATACTCCAACTTGTGAAGGAATCAAATACCTAATTTCAGTCTTTAGAACATTAAAAAACAAATCACACCCAACATGCTTAGTTACTACTCATGGTTCACCCACTCCTTGAGTAACTGATGCTTTTTTTAAAACAGAATTTCTTTATCTAACCATACCCCTGGATTGGCTTCTGTCTACAGGTAAAAGATATGGATGAATTCAGAAAAATCTCTCATTCCCATTTTTGGTGAAATTTGCTTATGATGAATAATTGTTTTATCCTTCACTCTCAGCACAGAACTCATGGATATTAACACAATAAAATATTAGATTCATAATCCAGATATTTGTGCCAGCTAGATTCCATCTTGAAAGTTGCATCTTTTTATATGATGAAAAGACCCATACTTATCACCTTGTACAAAACTTAAGTCCAAGTGGATCAAAGACCTTAACATAAGGCCGGACACACTAAATCTACTAGAAAAGAAAGTGGGGAAAACCCTCGAACTCATCAGCACAGGTGACAACTTCCTGAACAGAACACCAACAGCTCAGGATCTAAGACCAACAATCAATAAGTGGGACCTCATGAAACTGAAAATCTCCTGTAAGGCAAAAGACACTGTCACTCAAACAAAACAGCAGCCTACAGATTGGGAAAAAATTTTTACTATCCCCACATCTGACAGAGGGCTAATATCCAAAATTTACAAAGAACTCAAGAAATTAAGTGCCAAGAAACTAAATAATCCAATAAAAAATGGGGAACAGAACTAAACAGAGAATTCACAAAGGAGGAATTCCTAATGGCTGAGAGACACTTGAAGAAATGCTCAGCATCCTTAATCATCAGAGAAATGCAACTCAAGACAACTCTGAGATTCCATCTCACACCTGTCAGAATGGCTAAGATCAAAAGCTCAAATGACAGCACATGCTGGGGAGGGTCTGGAGAAAGGGGAACCCTCCTCCATTGCTGGTGGGAGTACAGGCTTTTGCAATCACTATGGAGGGCGATATCACTATGGGAGTCTGGTGATATCTTAGAAAACTTGGAATAGCTTTGCCTCAGGACCCAGCCATGCCACTTCTGGGTATACATCCAAATGATTCCTCACTGAATCACAAGGAAGTTTCCTCATCTATGTTCATAGCAGTCTTATTTGTAATAGCAAGAAACTGGAAACAACCCAGATGTCCCTCAACTGAAGAATAGATTAAAAAACTGTGGTACATCTACACAATGGAATACTACTCAGCTATCAGAAACAATAAAATCATGCAATTTGCAGCCAAATGGATGGAACTAGAGAAGCTCATCCCCAGTGAGCTAACCCAGACCCAGAAGGATGCACATGGCATCTATTCACTTATAGTTGGCTTTTAACCATATAGTACAGGATAACTATACTACAACCAACGCACCAAAGGGAACACAAACACAGATTTTTTTTCCTGTCATTGAGACACTTTGCTGTAGTGGTGCTGCCTTGTAGGCCCCCAATGTATGAGGAAGATCTTGATCCTCATATGACTGCTAAACTGGGGCAGGGGACTGTTACATAGTGACACTTCACTCCAGAGGAGTGGGATGGAGGGATAGGGTGTAGAGAGTGGGAGGGCAGGACTGGGAGGAGTGGAAAGAGGACACTATGATGGAGATGTAACCTGAATAAACAAATAAATAAATAAATAAATAAATAAATAAATAAATTTCTCAAAGAATAAAAAAAAAGACACAACAATCTTTAATACAAAAGCAGAAATCCAAGGAGGAAAAAAATGAATAAAATAATATTTTTTCTTTTAAATTTAGCTCCAAGTTTCATTAATGCAATTTTAATGAATTATGTATTTTGACCTGTAGTGCAGAAACAATCAAATAATAATACTTTTACCTGATTAATTATAAAATTTATGTCAGCCTCCTTTCTCTCATAGACGAACAAAACACATCCATGAATTTACCAATGAAAAGAATGTAGCACTGGCCGGGCGGTGGTGGCGCACGCCTTTAATCCCAGCACTTGGGAGGCAGAGGCAGGCGGATCTTTGTGAGTTCGAGGCCAGCCTGGTCTACAAAGCGAGTCCAGGACAGCCAGAGATATTCAGAGAAACCCTGTCTCAAAAAACCAAAAAAAAAAAAAAAAGAATGTAGCACTGAAGTAAACATGTCTTGTTTTCACTGAGTAACTCAGACAGATCTTACAGTTCTGGAAGGCAGCGACATGTGTTTCATGATTGGCTGTCATTTAGCTTCCCTTCCTCTGTCGGAATGAAATGAAACAATATTGTATCATGCTGTTGTTGTGATTGCATCAAATTCTTACACATGCTTACCATTTGGCTCTGAGTGCCACTGTGTCACCAGGTTCACGCTGGGAACCACCTGTGTGCATGTGTGAGCGTGTGTGGGAGAATGCAAGCGAGCTTGTCTGTGACCACATTTGTATGTTGATTTCCTGCTGACAGAAAGCCAAGCATATGCTTGAGACCAAGCTTCCCTTTCTTCCTGACACATTTTTTTGGGATTAGATGCCCTGGAACACACACACATAACAGTATTAAAAATTAACAAGGGCATATGTTTGTAAACATGTACTGTGGTTATAGCACAGGGCTTTTTCTCAACTCAGATGTGTCTTCTAAAGCCATCATTTAGCCAACAAGAGACATTTTCATTTACTTTTTAGTACAGTTCAAATCATCACAAAGACAGAAATAATACTTCCCCATAAAAAAAATAAAAACAGTGAAATAACATGGGGCTTATTTGAGCATTAAACCATCCTCTATAAAAATGTCAACCTAACTGGATTACTTCCATCAACCTGCTGCAAAAATGGAAACAGCAAATGAGATTGTGTGATGGTGGTAGCTGAAATTTTTTTCTTGGTATTTTATTCTTGTGGTTTATGAGGTTACTAAAACCCTCAGTGTAATTATGGTTTGACACTCTCTATCATTTTATATTTATAGTCTTCTAAAGGAAGTGGTGCAAATTGCATTCTTTAAAACATTGCTGAACATGCTTTAAGTACCCTAAATGTCACAGAGTGGAATATGATGACTCGAAACAGAAATGAGCCTCGAGTTTCAGATTTAAGATACAAGAAAGCTGGAGATAAAAATCAGCTCTTGGTTAAATTAGACCAGGTGGGCTACACTCTAGGAATTCACATTCAGATGAAATGAACAGTATTTGGAGATCATTTTTATTTATTTGTTTTTAAAGTAAGTAGGAGACAGAAATAAAATCATATAATACTTGAAATAAAAAAATAACTCAAGCCTTGGTGATTCTGACTCCTAAGATCTAGTGTGGCACTGCAGGTGTAGACACCAGCTCTGGAGTCACAGACCTGGTTCAAGGGTCTACGATGTCTTGGCTTGGTGGGGGGTGGTAGTGCCCTGAGCCTCTGGCAAGCCTTTCCCCCATCTTCCTTATCTGCATGAGGACAACAGGAGAAGGAGTGTGCGCCATGGAGCCATTGTGGACACGAGTGAAGCACTTCCCCCAAAGCCCGTACCCCTTAAAGCCTGCTCAAAACTCTCAGAATTGGAGAAGAATGTGAATGTTTTGAAATGGAAGAATCACATGCACAGTCAGAGTGGGACAGCTGAAGAAAAGGGGTAGCCAGGCAGCATCAACTATACAAAGCAACTACAATTTAAAAAGCCCAAAGTAAGAGTCCACCTGCTCCTGTGTCCACTGGTTGTGTCGGTGAGCAGAAATGTGTGGACATTCTTGTGTTTGGGTTCAGCCTGCCCAGCCAGCCCACTGATGTTCATCCGAGCCTCAGTAGTTTAGGAGGCCTTTCAGGAGGTGGGGTCCATACCAATTTCTTTTCCTTAATGATTTATTTTCTTTTTGAAAACTATGTGTGTATGCTTGTGCGTGGGTGGAGTTGTGCATGTGAGTGGAGGTGCTAGTTGAGACCGGAAGGAGACATTGAATCCTTGAATTCCTGGAGCTGGAGTTACTGGCTGTTGTGAACAGTCCAATATGGGTGCTGGGAACTAAACTCTAGTCCTCTGGAAGAGCAGCAAGTGCTTTTAACTGCTGAGCTGTCTCTCTAACCCCATCAACCCCAATTTCTGAGGACTGTCCTCTTCATGGGGTACTAAAGTCAACTGCATGGGGTGGCATCTTGGAATGACAGAGCCTATGTTGCTGCTCAGCACCAGAGTATGTTCGTACCCTTGTCGGAAAAACTCTGTGGACTTCTTGACCAGTCAGGAGGTGAATTTAGGAAGCAATGAGAAAGAAAAGGTGAAATAAATGACACCAAAGACCCACAAGATCCCAACTGGGAGACGAAACATTGGATGGGAGCAGAAGAAAATGGAAAGAAGCAACAGTTTCTTAATACTGGAGCTGACTACGCACTGACTTGCCCCATCTCCAGGGGAATCTGTTCTAGTCTATAGAGCGGGACCAGCAAGAGTAACAGACAAATGCTCCAAAAGATGGAGTACCTGTAGTGCTGGATGCACACTGCCATGTTTCCACCGTGGCTAGACGTCTCACTACACACAAATTAATACTAAGGAATAGTCCTAGAGGACTCTCTTTGACAATACAAAACAAAGATTAAGCAGAAGTAAAACTCAATCTTTATTTCACTATCTATAAGAATCTTCCCATTCTAGGGCCAGTGAGATGGCTCAGTGGGTGAGAACATTTACCACTAAGTCTGACAACTCAAGTTCAATCCCCTGGACCCACAGGGTGGAAGGCAAGAATTGACTCCTGGAAGTTGTCCTTTGATCCCTACACAGGCATGTTCACATGCAGGTGCCTACATGCATACACATAAAATATCAATTAATAAAGATATGTAAAGAGAATCTTCTCATATTAGTAAACAGACTTCTTGATAAGGCAAATACATTTATGTAGTCTGTCCAATTTAGGATCTCCAGAGAACTCCTCAAAGCAAACTATTACAAAATAACCCTAAACATGGATAAAATGAGCCTTAAGATACATGGTTAGGTTCACAAATTTTAAAACAAAATAAAACATTTGTGCAGTATCTTATGCAACTACAACTATCCTATTCATTCACTGTCACAAACTGAAAAACCAAGTCTCAGTCTCAGTGGTCTTCATTGGATTGAAAAACCACTCTGATGTGTGCCCCATGTGTGCTGTTTCTGGTGTGAACTAGGAGGAGGTTAGCCATGCTGGCTCATCAAAGAGATAGGACTTCTTCTGGTCACTGTTAAGTGGCCCTGGGAGTGCTGAGTTGGCAGCACCCTCTGTTCTCATCTCTCTTTTGGCCACTGGCTGAGTATGGTGGCCAGCGTTAGCAGTTTAGTCTGCTATGGGGAAGCTGGGTTTTTCTTCTGTGAGGCTAATTGAAACTGTAACATTGGCCTCATTATCCCCATGTAAAACCTTGTGAGCTAACTGGCTCTGACAGCCATGGTTTTAGAGCTAAAAATCAAAGGCAAGATAATTCCAAGAATCATGTAGGTAGAATTTGGAATATTTCTGAAATCTCAACAATGTAACATTCAAACATGAAGGATAATGAATTTAGATGTATCATATAATTATCAAATGGACAATTTTTCAGATTCACTATCAATGTCAACTGAGTAGTAGAAAGAGAGCCCAGAGATGTCATGCTGTGCAGTCCTGGCACCATGCCTCTCATACAGGAGGCAGAACAGGCTGGATTGGTTTTTCCAAACCCAGTAACAGTGGACCATTATGCAATTAATTGGATTGCTCTAGATTTAGCCTGATTTATTACTAAGATCACATAATAATAATAAATTGAAACTAAATAAATCTATTATGCCTCATGCTGGCTGAGTACTTTGATACAAATCAGTGATTCTTAGTGGGGAGGATTTTGTTTCCCAGGAGACGTCTGGCAACACCTGGAAACATTTTCAGATTGTTACAGCTCAGAGGGAGGAGATAGGGAATGGATATTGTTGTACACTATACACCAGACAGGACACAGCAGAGAGAACTATTTAACTCAAGGCACCTGTGGGGCAGAGGCGGTGTGACCCTGTTTTAAACAACAAATCAGAATGCAGGATCTGATCAGGTATGCAGCATCAGGCCATTGCATGGCTGAGAGGGAGAACAGCTGGAAGGGCTTTTGACAGTATAAAGTTTACAGGGTATTTTTAGACACAGAATATCCCTTGCTGATGAGTTAGAAGACAAAGTGGGAACAAGAGGAAGGTTGCTTAAAATGGAACATATGTGGGGGTCCATCAATGGTGAGTCATTCAAAAGACAATTAGTGTCAATTTATAGCAATAGAGGCTGATACAAATTACTGGAAGGATTCTCCATCTGGTAGACAACTTGTTTTTAGACTATACAACAACTGAACTGTGTTTAAGCAAAATGCTTCTTTAAATTAGAGACCAATAATGTCATGATCAGATTTGCCTATACATTAGGACAAATTGTACAGTGTCAATATTTCAATTTCTATTACTGACCAAAAATAAACTAATGCAAAAAAATGCATGCCCTTCAAGCAGATCACAGGATAAATGAGACAGTATGAATTCTATGGTCAATGATTTTGAAATAACTGATTAAGAGTTTGGAAAATCTCATTTATGAACTCAACTTCTTTTCATACATCAAAATGAAGTGGGCATTTTAAATGGATATTTATAATTTACCACAGAAAAAAACATAGAAAACCAACTGGATCTAGATGTAGAGTGATTATTTACTCAAATCTGCTACACTGTCAGGGACATAAATAGAAGGAACCTCAGCAAAGTACATGCTGAGAGGACCTTATCTTTCTTGTCAGCAGATCAAACCACAGACAAAAGAATACTCATGTCACAAACTTTAAAATATCACTGGTTTTAATGAGACAGACTTATAGACTTCATATAATACCTTTAGAAGATAAAAGTATCATCTAACTCTAAATGACAGATAAAATTACTGAAAATATTATAAATAAAAAATATGAAAATATCTCATTTCACTGGGTTCAAAGAAATGCAAAGCCAAGCCAAGGGTGAAGCTCCATGGGAGAGCACTTTCTCAGCATGCACAACGCCCTGGATGCTTTAGATAAATCCAGATAGACAGAACATGAGGCTACACATACATGTACAATAGTACAGGTGACCAGAGGCCTGAGGCATCAGATCCTTCTGGAGCTGGAGTCACAGGCAGTTGTAAGCCTCCCGAGGAAGGTGCTTGGAACTCAGCATAGGCCCTCTGGAAGAACAATACCAGTTTGAGTTCTTTACCAGTGAGCCATCTCTCCAGGCCCTAAAAATGTTTTCTTATATTACTAAAATATAAGGTATACTATAATGTACTTTATAGTAATTATATACAGTATATATAAATATATATTATATATTATAAAATTTATTATAAGTACTCATTTAAAATACGTACAATTAGTAATAGCCAGAAACTGGAGGCAACCCAGATGTCCTTCAACTGAAGAATGGATAAAAAAAATCTGTGGTACATTTACACAGTGGAATACTACACAGCTATCAGAAATGAGGAAATCATGCAATTCGAAACCAAATGGATGGAGCTAGAAAAGCTTATCCTAAGTGAGCTGACACAGTCTCAGAAAGATAAACATGGTATGTATTCTCTTATACATGGATATTAACCATACATCAGAGGATAACCATCCTACAACCCACACACCCAAATAGATAGGAACCTAGCATATCTATCCTAGGAAAAATTTCACCCACCAGTGAGTCATGGAATCTGTTGCAGGTTAGTGGAACACCACACCCTAGATGGTGTGCCTTATCAGGCCCCAGTACAAGTGGAAGCTCTTGGCCCTCACATTACTGAAGAACTGAGGGAGTATGTTATGTGAGGGCCCATCTCATACCTCATTTGAGGAGAAGGAGACTACCAAGTAGAGGAACAATGAGGGAGGGAGGAAGTGAGGGAGGGAAGGGCCAGAAGGGGAGGAGGGAGGAAACTATGTTCTAGAAGTAACTTGAGAAAACACAATAATATTTCTCTTAGAAAAGAGTTAATAAGCTTAAAAATATAATAAAAATATAATATAAAAATTTCAAACTATAATTTACCAAAGGTATACTTGCCTTACTTGCATGAAAAGAAAAATGGCCTTAATTTCAGATTGGAATGTTAGACTGCACATGGCCACATAGCTTACACAAATTGGATAGCAGCTTAAAAGTTTTTTTTTTTTTGTAGATATAAAGGATATTTTGTGGTTTGGTATTGGAGAGCAGGTAGAAGGTTTAAAATACTGTAAATAAATTAAAGGTTATTGCAATTCAACCTGGCTTTCTAAACCTTTAAGAGTTGAAAAAAATTCAGAGCTAAGGTAAAATATATGAAATATGTGGTATTGGTCCGTGCCTTTGACTCCAGCAGAGACAGGAGGATCACTATAGAGTTAGTTGTCTTATAAATTCTAGAGTTACAATGAACAGGGTGGTGATGGTGCACACCCTTAATCCCATCATTTGAGAAGGAAACACCCTTAATCCCAACACACTAGAGACAGAAACCTGCAGATCTCAGACTTCAAGGTCAGCCTGACACAAAGCAAACTCTAAATAGAGGAAAACTTCTATCCGGGATGGTGGAGCACATCTTTAATCCCATCAGTTGGGAATCACATGCCTTTGATCCCAACACTTAGAATGCAGAGACAGGCACATAGGATTTGGAAGGATTTAAGTTTAAAAGTTACTCACAAAAGGCATGCTGAAATTCAAAGCAAATTGTCCTTTGAGATCTCAAAATATATACACTAAAGGTTTGTTTAGTTCTACAATATCAAAATAATTTCTTTTTTAATCTCAATTGAAAGATAATACTTTTTATATTGTCAAAAAATGGAATTTGTGCCAGGAAAAATATTACCTGAGGCCCCCCCCCAAAAAAATAGTAGTGTCCCAGAGTTAGGATTAGGACAGGGCTCTGTTCTTATCTTTTCGGGAGATTTAAAGCATCCATCTAAGTTTTCCAGGGACAATTGGACAACTGAAACCTCGGAAGAAAACAGATCAGACACCAAAGAAGACAAGTAGCCCAGATGATCCAGTCTTGTAGACTTCCTCAATAGCTGTTTCTGAAAAAGTCTACAACCACAAGAACTCAAAATTGCTAAGATCATTCAGCTTCACACACTGCTCCAGCCAGAACTTCAGTAAAGCCCTGAAGTTCAGCTTCTGTCTATAAACTTCTTAGGATATTTAAATAGCTGAGGACAAAAGGAATGAACATCAAATGACTCCATTAACATTTTTAACCATTTTCCCATTCTTATTTGGGCCCCAATCATGTTTACTATGTCCCAAATCAGCAGGAAGTCATTTGAAGAGAGCGATGTCCCATCTCTAGAAGGTAGGGTGAGTGATTCCCCCCCCCCCCACTTTGGTCATTTGATGGGTTATAGATACCTGTTGTTATTTACAGGGAGAGGTTACAAGCTGTTAAATGGTCTTGTTAAGTAGGTTTGGAGGTTAGCCCAGGGATTTCTCTCTTTTTCTTTTCTGTATCCTTCTTTCTCTCCTATGTAGGGTGAACAGACTTGAGAAAAAATAGGATATAGTCATAATATAGGAATGATAAAGAAAAAAGATAGATTATTGAATATGCTCTTATACCTTTGTATATTGATACAAAATTAAGATTAACTCTTTTTAAGGTATTTTACCTAGGTAACGCTTAAAAACGAAATGTGAAGTTTTGGCCTTTTGTTAGCAACTGTCATAAACTGTTTAGGATAATTAAGAAATGCAAGCTAATAGTCATTTTGTTAGGTACTTGGACAGTCTATCACAATTATTTTCCAAATTAATCAGAAATCAAGTTGCTAAGAGACATGCAACATTTGCTTATCCAAATATAAGAGATAGATAGGTGGTCTTCAAAAACCTGAAGAGATCTTCAGAATATGGCAATCAAAGATGTTTTCTTAATTTAAGATTTTTTTGATATTGAGACATGTCAGCTCCCCCTATTCTACTCCAACTAGAAGATGAGCATCGAAGAATCTCAAATTGGAGATGGTTGAATTAGTGGCAAGCTTATCTCTTGGCAAGAAAAATCCTTTGTTTCAACTGTAGACAGAATGCTGTCCAAACAGGACAAAACTTGGAAGCAGGTAAGTCGACAGCCTAGCTCTGCCAAGACAGGGTAGGCAAGTCCTTCATAATTTCTGCTTTACAGTCAATGTCTGCCAGAGAAATGGGACCAAATAGCTGAAGATTGATGCTGTAATGTATGGAGAGAAATTGGGAACTGTCCAGGCAGCCACTGGTATGCCATTTCTTAGTTTTGGAAGCTGCGGGCCCTGCACTTCCTATATAATCAGATATATTTATCCCTCTCAGGTCTCTGAGGTGATTGAAGAATAGATAGCTAGAGTCTCATAGTTAAATTTTGAGTTGTTTAGGAATTAAGAGGGTGTTCTAGATCTAAGAAGATGTTTTTAAAATAATGTTGCAAGTTAGGATGGAAGCTGAGTTGAATATAGAACTTTAAACTCATGGAGATGGTTACATAGTAGAATGTTAAAGTCAGTTGCCAAATACATATGGACTGCACACTAGGAATGTATGCTAAACCCTATAACTCTAATAATTATTCTGTTGTTTTGTATTGTATTTGTTGTTATAAGAGAAAGAGTCATTTGTTGGACTGAAAGGGGGAGCTGTTGGGAGGAAAAAGATATACCTTAAACTTAAAAAAAATGGAAGGTGATGGGGGCGTTGAGGGGGAAGAGGGTGGGAGGATGGGACTGGAGGGGGGAGTAGGGAGGGGATTGCAATTGAGATGTAACTTGAAGAAACAAAAAATAAATTAAAAAATAAAATAAGTACAATTATATATTATATAATATAATAAATATAATATGATATAATTAATATAAAAAAAGGTGTTACAATTTTCCAGACCAATGAACTCACTCCTCGAAACTACCTTTATATATATGCAAGGTGTCCACCACAATATTGTTTAAAAAGAGGATTTCTTGTGAACTACTTCCATGTTCAACATTCGTTGATGGGATTAATAATGATGCAGGATACAGGAGTGACGAGTTCCATGACATTGTAAAAACACATTCATAAAGCATTGAACACAATGAGAATATTGCTGCAAATCGATGTGAGGTGGAATATTGCTTGCAGCAGGTACAGTGTGGTTCCTCAGAGACAGGCACACACTCTAATCCTTGTAGAAGGAACTCTACATGGCAAGTTCTTTGAGGATTAAGAAATAAATACACTGAGTGTTTTTGGCAGCATTTGCTCTTACTTTTTGTAAGTAAATCAATCCAAGTGTACATCCCTGACTGAGTTAATATTCAAACCTGAATTAAATCATTCAGCTGCTGGTGCTGCAGAACAAAAAAGGCAAAAATGACATGGTGTGAACCCCCATGGCATGTCTACAACTCAGCTGCTTCTCTGGCAATACATTCATGGCAATGGACTTGCATAGACAGGTAAGTCAAACTCGCCAACCCTGCCCCAAGAAAACAGCATTGGTGCAAAAGGGAATCCAGAGACAATACTGCATATGCACATAGCAGAACACACAGCTGCAGAAAGGCTCCTGTAGATGGGGAAAGGCTGCTTCTACAGGAACAGAATCTGGCTGAGATTCAGATGCTGGTTCCTCACTGAGCAACCCCTCCTGGTGAGAAGTTCAGCAAGCTGACTTTGACTAAGGAACTCCAGTTAATTGTGAGACCCCTCTCCCATCTCTTATTTATGTACTTTTAGACCACAAAACAACAATTTACCATAAAAACATTTAATAAAAAATTTTCTGTTGGCCAACCAAAGCCAAAGTCAAATTACAAGATCGTGAAAGGGAGAAAGACACAAAAACAAACACATGGACGAATGAAAAACAACGTGAAGTCAGACTCTGCTTCAGCACTGTCAACCAATTCAGTTTTGAATTTGATGTTCAGGGAGTTTAAGCCTGGAACAGCTTCATTGTCTCTATACTGTTTTTAATCTAAGGTATAAAAATACAAAATAACTCTTCAGGTGTATTTTTAGGTGCAGACTCAACCGGTTAGAGTAAATTCATTAAAAACAAAACAAAGGTTTCTGTGAGTTTTCTATCACTAGTGAACTTTCTAAACTGCACACATCTTGGTTAAAAGACCTGTTTCCTAGAGAGCTGTGCCAGCCAATAAACATTCCTGACATAAGATACTATCTGCTGAAACCCATCTCTAAAAGGCCTCAAATAAATGCATTCATGTGTGTACTGTCTCTGGTGTCACTGCTGGGAACGAGCCTCCCTGAGCCTTGGGTGTATTCTACACAGTGAGTGTAGAGAGCTGCGATGTGCCGCGCCCTAAAGATGGCGCCGGTTTCCGCCTTCCACCAGCCCGACGGTGAGCGCTCTCGATGATAAACAAGTCCATATTTGGCAAAGACCGCTGATCTGGCTTGCTTCCGCATACGTGGGCCTCTAAGATAGCACCACGTGGCTTTACTTGATTGGCTGTTCATATAGTATTTAGCCTGTGGGTTGGGTCTGCCCGGGCATTCGGAAGACTGTTTTCAAGGGACCTGAATAAACTGCTGGAGAAGAGCTTTTGTGAGTTGCGTCATCCTTGCTGGTCGAGGGGGACGCGACAAGTGAGCACAGCCCTGGCTGCTCTGCTTCTCACATGACATCTGTGTGGTGAACAACCGCAAAGGATAGTGAATTTCCTGCTCCATTAAAAATAAGACTTGCTTGTGGCTCAGTATAAAATATTAGGTTCCAAACACTCAGGATTTCTTTGGACAACACGAGTCATACCATGCACAGAAGTCTCTCGGCCCCTTTTGCATTGTTTACTGGGCTCTGGTGTTCAGTGTGGGCATGGGGAAGTGTAGATTCTTCAACCCCTTCCAATTCTGTGAGGAGTACACTCTCTTTTGTGTCTGATCCAAGATATCATGTTTTCTGTTTTCATTCATGGGACAGTGGGGAGCTAATTGCTTAGCTTGTGAGTGAAGGCAAATAACTCAGCTTTTCCAAGTTGTCCTCTGGCTAGCATCTCACAAAGTGGCCATGCCCCCTGAATCCTGAAGGACAGACTCTTGTTAGCCTAAGGCTCTGTATTCAGGTTTGCCTAATGTTAGGGAAGTGTCTGTTCACACTGGGGATACCCTAGTTTTTAAGACAGTAGAAGCTGTTTTGTCACTGGTGGGAACATATTGTAAGGCAATCAATGATATGTACTGTTGAGAGAAAACAATATATCCAAACTCCAAGGAATTTGGAAACATTTATTCTCATGGAACCATAAAAGTTTCAAATTAAGGGATTTTAGAAGCCCAGAACAATGAGAGCAGAGCTGTAAAGTCCAAACATTTCCAAGGATCCCACAGCTTTGTGCTGTGGCAATGCTAACAGGTAAGAAGGTTTTGTTTTTTGTTTTTTTTCCCTTTAAAAACACAATCCTTGCTAACTAATGACTGGGTGAACTGGATGGGGTTTTGTACCACAGACCCACTTGACATATAATCACTCTAATTTCTGAGCCAATCGCCTACAGTCCTGTTCCAACAAGTATGTACACATACTTATAGCCCTCCTGGCATGGGATATTTGAAATCTACCCTGTTTCAGAGAAGTCGTTACATTATGTAATTATGTGGGATATTCAAGAGCTTGATTGCAAAATTTCAGGTCAATTTCCTTGAGGCATATTTAAAAAAAAATACCTTTATGGCAGACACCATCTTATGTAAATGTAGTTTTGGCTTATTTACTTCTATGTGTCCTTTCCTATGGAATGAACGATCTACAAGGAATGCAAGCTAAAGGGTCAGCGACACAGGTTTAGAAGACAGGATCTGTGAACTGAAAGGTCAGGGCTCACAGTGGGGAAGCTGTATAGATTAGTGCTGGCAGAGATCTTCCACAGGGCAAATATCACTTGGCCAGCTAAGAACATGAAGACGCCTCAGGGCTTCCTAGTGCTTCCCTAATTTTAGTGGTAGTTTCTTTGTAAGGTGAAAAGCTGGAGTGTACTTTCAGGACTACAATAGGAACATAAGTCTCTTAGCCTTCTTTGGAGCTGCTGTGACATGAAAGCTGCCCTGTGTATAAAACACTTGGTGGTTTCATGAGGTTCCCAAGGGACTCTTCCTGCAGCTACTCTACCTGCCTAGTTCTAGTCTCATCAAGCTGTCTGGTTAGCTCACCAAACCCCAAGCAAATCATCTAGTACAGGAAGGATAGAATGAAGTTTATCAAAGTCTGAAACGTACACAGATGGACCATAGTCTCCTGGGCTTCTTCAAATGTGGATGAGAGAGTGCTAGTCTCCACATACAGGATTTACTCCCACGAGATCCTAGGAATCTGAATTCTGTGGAGATCCCCATTTGAACTGTACAATGGGCTAAAGTTAGGAGACCTAGCAGTCTGGGTAGAGTTGGTTTCTATTAAAGAAGGTGTACAGGAAACACAACTTGGCTCTACTATTTGAGACTTTTCAATATGAACTCATATTGAAAAGGACTTGAAAACTGAAGAAATGACCACCTCAGCTGTGTCTCCAGAAACAAGGTATGAGAGTTTTATTGAAAAAAAAATATTTGAGTTTGTTTTCAAACTCATTACTAAGAGTTTTTTTATAAGAATGCAAACACACACAGAAAGAGAGAGAGAGAGAGACTAGGAAGCTATGTCATCTAAAGAAAAGGCATGATACTTAACTAGATGCTACAAACCCAAGGTTAGTGTAAGCACTGAAATTTTTCTGCTTAATCAAGAAATGTATCTCATTTGTACTAGAAGAGTAATTTCCTAAGTTGAAAAGACAAACATGGGCTGGAGAGATGGCTCAGCGGTTAAGAGCACTGGCTGCTCTTCCAGAGGTCATGAGTTCAATTCCCAGCAACCACATGGTGGCTCACAACCATCCATAATGAAATCTGGTGCCCTCTTCTGGCCTGCAGATATACCTGCAGACAGAACACTGTATACATAATAAATAAATCTTAAAAAAAAAGAAAAGACAAACATTATGCATATTTCTCTTCCCCAAATCACTACAATTTACAAGCCTAACACCCAGTGTCACAAGTGATTTATCAGTCAGATACACCTCTAATCCTGCTGTGACCTCTAATAAAGCATATCCATTCTGAAGCTATTGGAGAGTGAATTCATTAAACAGATATCAGTGTGAATTCAGACAAGCATGCTTGACAAAACAGACTAATGATCTCAAGCAAACAAGAGCGACTGAATATCAGTGCCCAGTGTATTGTTCCTTATGGGTCTTTCATCTGAAGCTCCTAGTTTTTTAAAAGATCAGTAAGAAAGCCTTAAGGTATATCACTGAATTCAGCCCATCCAGCCTCTGAAGCAAAGCTGTTCTCACCTCCACAGGACATAGATGATTCAATTAAAATCCTGGAGTCCAGGCTGCCCTGTTCACCACGGATTAAACTGCCCATGGTGTGTGTGTATGGATGCACTCCAAGGAAAAATTTCAGTGCTTACACTAACCTTGGGTGTGTAGCATCTAGTTAAGTATCATGCCTTTTCTTTAGATGACATAGCTTCCTAGTCTCTCTCTCTCTCCTCCCCGCTCCCTCTCTCTTTGTGTGTGTGTGTGTGTGTGTGTGTTTGCATTCTTATAAAAAAAACTCTTAGTAATGAGTTTGAAAACAAACTCAAATATTTTTTTTTCAATAAAACTCTCATACCTTGTTTCTGGAGACACAGCTGAGGTGGTCATTTCTTCAGTTTTCAAGTCCTTTGGTTCACTGTTCACAAATCCTGAATGGTAAGGACCATAGGCTGACACATAAGAAGTAGAGTCACACACAAAAAAATTCTGTTGCATGAGTTAACTGATGAAGCCACACTTTAGGATTGTCAAACATTATGGACACCAGTAAAACAGTCTCTTGTTTGATCTCTGGTACCCAATTCATTCCTAAAAGCTGTTGACCCTCCTGTTCAAACAAAGCTCTCCCTAGGTCTGAGTGAGCTGGATAGACTCCACACAGGCCCTCAACAGGAAATAAATCTACAGAGAGTAACAATATTGACTAGCTACACTTAAAAGGAGAAAGTCTTCTAGCTTTGGCCTTGCCCCAACAAATGCCAGTCACTGAGTGGCCACTCGATGCTGAAACTTAATGTATGTTTTCTTTTTTTACACACCACCATCCACTTCTATAAATGATTGAAGAGGCTCTAGAATTAAGTAATCTACTCACTAAGTGTTACACACTGCCCAGAGCCCATCTCATTCAGAATATTCTCCTGCTCTCCTGTGGCTGACTTGGGCCCCTTCTATATGGCCTTCTAAAGATTGACCATCTTCTCGTCTTCCTTCCTTGTTCCTGTCTACAGCTACTTAGTGCTGTTTATTCAGCACCAAAGGCAGCCCCTGATAAAATGAAGGCTATTCTTTAGGTATTATAGGCCTCTGCAACTCAGATCTGCTTTTAGAGTTTACATTTTCTGTGTACATACGTTCACAGAGTAAGGATTTAGGGAGGGAAATGCCAACTTTCCATGACCTGTCTAAGGTTTCTTGTTGTTTGGTAAGCTCTGCCCATGACATGTTCTAAAACATGTTTTTATTTTGTCCCTGTGTTGTATTTACCCTCCATTCTTAACACAGAAGAATTGATTTACTCAAGATTTTCGTATCTTATTATCTTTTAATTTTGGCATCATTGAAAAGTACAACTCACTCTTGATATGATAAGTTCAATGAAAATATTGCCAATTTGAAGATATGGATTTCCCATTAAATATGTGAAGCAATCATTCTCCCACTTTAAACCACACACATACACACACACACACAAACTCACACACACCATATATACACACATAGACACACACAAACTCACACACACCATATACACACACATAGACACACATACACTCATATGCCACACACACGTACACACATGCATACACACACAAACTCAGACACACAGACATATATACACTCATATAATACACACACACACCAACTATTACTGAAAATGCAGATTATTGGGCTTTTGCCTCCAAAAATGTTTTAAGTGAGTTTAGGACAGGACGGGGACCTGGGCTGTAAACTGGTTCACTGGATGATTCCAAAGGAAAGATTCTTCGAGGTGCACACTCAGAAATTAAGAGAAAAACTATATTTTCCCCTCAGGTAGGATGGTGCTCTAAGTTCTCTAAGTTATCTGGGAAGTGTGCTGTGTTTTTTTTTTTTTTCTTTGCCATTATTTGCAGCACTGGAAATCACACTCAGGACCATGATTATAGTAGAAAACTGTCAAACCGCCAAGCTCTGCCTCATTCTCTGGCTGAGGCTTAGCAAACTTCTGGAAAAATATTTCCCCCTCTCACAGGTACAACAACTTCAATGCTCACAATAGTGGCACCTCCAGTCATCAAAGAATTATTTATTGGCAATGTTAGGGGCTGGCCACATCTACCACCACCTCCACAACTTGCACTGCTCAAGGAAGACATCATTTATCAAATGTGACATTATGGTCAACAGAGCCAAGATCTACGTCAAAGTATTTCCAATCAATCTCAGAGCAATAACTAGGACACAGACATCAAGGACTTACAGGGTATTGAGGTGGGAACAGAAGAATTAAATAATGATTGAGAAACACTATGACAATGGAGTGAGTTATAGTTTCTCCCTTACCTGTTACACTTCTCCAGCTTGGGAGCAGCTCTCAGCAGCCCAGCCCAGCTACTCTGGCTTCTGGGAGCAGATACTAACGCCTATGGACAGGTGTGGAAACCAGGCCTTCCAGAGCTTTCCAATACATGGGGTATATCTCTCCTCTCGCTTCCTTACAAGCCCTTTTATAAACGTGAAGCCAGTGGCTAGCGCGATGGCTCAGTTGTAAAGAGCACTGGTTGCTCTTCCAGAGGATCTGGGTTTGATTCCCACAGCCACATCACAGCTCACAACAGTCTATACCTCCAGCCCCAGGGAATCCAGTGCCCTCTTTCGGCTTCCATAGACATTGCATGCATGTGGTACACAGACAGACATACAGGCAAAACACCCATACATATAAAATAAAAATACAGGCTCATGTAAAGTCTCTTAGGCGTTTTCCTGAGTGATAAAAACAGTCTGACTTGGGACTCTGATTATGATGCAATCTTTGGCTGCAGACAGCAGATATGTGTCTCTCGGTTTGTAATGGAAACTTAAGAGGTCAAAAGCTATACCCAAGCTCAAACAATAGTAGAAGTCACATGTGCAGAGTTTGATTAGCTTATCTTTTGTGAGATCTTTTAGAATCTCTTGTGAGATCAGCCTCACCCAATGCTCACTTGGCAGGTAGCAAACTTTACAATATTACTAAGTACATACATATCTTTAAATACAGATTAGTATATATTAGAAGAGATAGAAAAACTTCTTCAAGATAATACCTTTATGAGAAGCCAGTATTTATTCTTTTAACCACAGAGCAGACTAGAGGGGATCAAAGAGCACAGGGTCCCCGACTTTACATCATTGTGCAGCAACTTCAAGTGGATCACAGGATTTTTCTGAGCAATAAATGTTATGAGCAGCATGAATAAGATGCCTGTTTCTCAGTAAGCGCTCGGCAAATGTCGGCTCCCTTTTCTTTTTTTTCCTTTCAGGGTTCCCTGACTGTCATCCAGGATTAGTAACTCATTTGTGCAAACCATGAGAAGTGGGGATTCAGGACCAATGGTTCAAAATTCAGGGCCACTTAGTTCAAATTCAATTCACACTAAGAATTTTAAGATGGCACCAGAATTACAGTAAACAACCCAGGGCCCTCTAAGTGATACCACAGGCCACAGCACACACAGTCTGCCCCACTATGAGACGGCCTTTGGAACCTTCTGGAATCTATTCTGTGGCCTTTCAGCTGATATTTAAGGTCCCTATACTTAAAGGTCTTCTTCACCTACATGTAAAAATATTTTTAAAATATTTTTTACATGATTGTGAAAATCTAGCAGCACAATTTCAGAAAAGAATAAACACATTTTATTCCCGAGTCTATACATCATTAGTTGTGTTTTGATAAGAAGAAAGTACAAAGAATAACATCAAAACCAATTTCTCTAAGTAATAACTCAAGTATTATGTTATAGTAATATTAACATTCTGATGTAATTTGTTTTACAAAAACGGATTTTATTGTTTCAGAGCCTTTTAAATCTGCCCTCCCTCTAGTATATCTCTTACGTCTTACTACTTATAAAATGTTCTTAACATCATATTTTCAAAGGTGCCTTGAGGTCCATCCTGTGATTATTTCATGATTGATTCAGTCAGTGAAGGCTGGAATGGGCATTTTAAAAGTTTGTTTGTATGAATACTACCTTATTAGGTATTTGCACATTTTTACATTCATGCTGCCATTCTAAGGCTGGTGTATGAATGTGATATTGTTGGGTTAGCTTATGCTAAGGTAGCTGCGGCTCACCTACAAATCATACTTTTAACTATTCGCACATCAGCTACAGATGAGAACCCCTTGTCTTTCAGCATAACAAACTGTCTGCCTGTCGCTTTAATTTTCATTATTTTAGAACCTCCTCCATGAAGTTACAGTTTTGTCTTGTAGTTTTGTCTATAGACTATGAGTCCTCTTCCTTCAGTCTCATTCTCTGGCTATTTTTAAAATTCTGAATATTTGCTTTTACTCCCTTTTGAATTATAAAAGCTCTCCATATTTAAAAAAAAGCATCTCCACAAATATTTTCCTTTTCTGGGACTGTACTGTGTGATAACATTTACTCCTCTTTCTGAGGTGACTAGGTATTCTGTGCCGTGTCCACATCAGCCCAATGCTTGAGCTATGCATTTGAAAAGAAAAGAACACAGGAAGTTTGACTCCTAAATCAGGCATAGCTGTGCATGCCTGTAGTCCCTGTGGCACTCCACACATAGAGAGGAGAAGTTCAAGTTCAGATGAAGCACAGTGAGACACTGTCACAACAGCTGGCAGAGAGAGAGAGACAGACAGAGAGACAGAGAGATAGAGAGACAGAGAGACACAGAGGGGGAAAGCCTGCATCCTCTTCACTCCCCAGGTGCAGGAATTTCTGTCTAAACCAAGACAGAAATTCGTCTCTCACTGTGTTGGTCTCTTCACCTCTGATGTGACTTGATATGCTGGGATGGGACAGTAATGGTGGCAGGAAGGGCTCCCCTCCTCTGAGAAGGGGAGATAGTAGAACGGGGGAGGGCGGGATCCAGAGGAAGGGAGGGTGAGGGCTATGATTGGGATGTAAAATGAGTTAAAAAAATAAGCAAACAAACCCCCCCACAAATATCAAAAGTAAGTGCTACCACCCATGGTCACCATGCCCAGCATGTACAGCAGCTAAGAGTACATTGTTGGCTCTGGATTTGAATTCTCACTCCGCTACTTCTTGTTAGTTGTGTGACTTCCGCACATCCTTAGTCTCTGTGGTCCTTAGTTTTCTTATCTTTGAAAATGAGAGTAGCAGTGGCTATAAGGAAAATAAGGGAAGATATGTACGTACATCTCTAGCTACCTATCTATCCACCTGGCCAGTGGCAGGCTCTGCGTATCAGCACGATAATCATTGTGTCTGAAAAGCTTGGATATGCAATAAGATCTTAGAGGTGCAAATGGAAGAGGTGGGCTGTGGCTGTGACTGCACAGGCCATTAGTGTCTGAGACTGAACAGATGCTGCCTGAGTCTGTCCCAACCCTAAGATGTACTCTAAAAGTACATTTCTGAGTTAGGGTCTCATCAGCTGGCTTGGGGTGTGGAGCACAGGAAAAGCTGTCTGTGTTTGGCTGGCTGGCTGCCGACTGCTGAGGTAACATGGGAATCAACCACTTTGCTCCTGCCTGGCTCACCTTCAGCAGGCAAAGCATGAAGTGCTGGTGCCCTAGGTGCCAGAGACAGGTGTGAGAGGTTTCTTTTACAAAACTGAACACTGTTTTTTTTTTTTAAGTCATTTTCTACAGTGGGATTAACTAAAGTCTATGTTCTCTGAAATATGTTATAAACTGATGAACAGGAAAATGTATGGCCTGAATGCAATATGAATCATGATTAACAGAGAAGATTATTGAAAAGTTCTCATAGTATTTGAATCATTTTATCAGATAAAACTTTTGCTCCTATGATAAACATCATGTAACAGAAAGTATACCCATATGAAATATGCTTATGATTTGATGACAAAGCCAGTGCCCAAAATACAAACCAAAACCACTGTCTAGAACAACAGACCTCAACCAACAAAATAAAATGATTGGTGGTTTCTTCAAAATATTAAGCCCATTGGTGCTTGCCAAAAATGCCTTGGCTAGCTGAGGGCTTCAGACTGCATTTTCAGCTGGAGTTGGGAATTCTCCCATTCAGAACTCACATGTGAGCGACAGGACAAGCCTTCCGACAAAGGAGGGTGGGCGCCAGATGGTTGCCATCTGTATCCCCACCCATCACACAATGCAACCCACCTTCCCTAATCAGAAGGCTGTGTGGCCCATGGAAAATGAATACCCAGTGTTTTTAAAGAGGCATAATTGCCCCTTCCCAACCATAGATATATAAATATTAATGAATACAATCTGGTTCTAAGCAAATTTAGCATGAACTTTCAGCAACCCTCTCCTGACAACTTCCTCCCATTTTAACTGAATTAAGCTCCTCAGTTCTGTGATTAAAAATAGCAATCCATATACTGAAGTTAGATCTGAGACTGAGGAAAATCTTTTCCTTCCAGCTTGTAACCAGTTAACATAGTTCACACTATTGTATGACTTTTATAACCAAAAAAAAAGGGCTGCAGTTTGTATGGATGTTTAGCAAGTGGGAATAGTGAGACATCAATACCAAAAAATTAAAAAAAAAGAAAAAGAAAAGGTGAGAATTGATGGTTAATGCATCATTTTACTATGCCTACTTCCAAAGGGACAGAGAATTTAGAGACTGCCTAGCAAATAATTTTAAAAGAGAGTTATTTACCCATAAAATGTCACCAGCATGGTGGTCAAAACATGAGCCGAACAAGGAAAACAGCACAGAAGCCAAAGTAGACAGAGGAGATCCCATAAGCCCTGAGACCTACACAAAGAACTACAGGCAACTAAGGAAAGCTGAGAGAAGGAGAAATCGTCTTCCCCAAGGAACAGCATGCACCCCAACGGCCATCCACTACCAAATGGCCATCCTTAAAGACACAGACATACAAATAACATCATATAAACTAAGTATATATTTAGGAATATATACATGTGTGTGTGGGTGTGTGCATGGAACAGCAATGAATGAAAAAGGAGGCTATGAACATGAAAGAGAGTAGAAGGGGTATATGGGAGGATTTGGAGGTGGGGGGCAGAAAGGGGAAATGATGTAATTATATTTTAATGTCAAAATTTTACAGAAATGTTTTTTAAAAAGAGAGTTGTTAAACAATTTTTACATCCTATTTTAGCCTTGCAACAAACTAACAAGGGATTAGGGTGGCTTAAATAACTAATATTCAGAAGAATAAATGATAGATCTTTTGAGGGATATGTGAACTTGAATTATAATTGAATATTACAATCTCTCTACCCATGAAGACTTAGTTAATCCTCTTCATTCATGAAGTCCCTCCCTCCAACACTAGGAACAAGTTTAAACTTGAAAAAAAATCACACTATTTCCTTTTAGTTCAAACAAGAAAGGTTCACATTTTCCCTTTAGCTCATGTGTCTTCCACCCGTGGAAACACTGCATTCTCCAAAAAGAATAAAAGAAAATGCCATATTTTCACCACTAATAGTTCCCCATCGATCCAAGTGGTCATAATCATAAAGTGAAAAATGTCAAAAGATAAAACAAAAATCTAAATCCATATGTTCAGCTGTCCTCACACATAGATGAAGTGAATAAGTGAATTAATCCCTTTTTCTCCCGTTCTTGGTTTCATTCTCAATCTGCCAATAAACAAGTCTTTCTTAAGGGCTGTGTGCTTGGTTTGGGACAGACCTCAAAGGGCACCACTGCAGGAAGAGCTGCTGGCCTGACTGTGCTCCAGAGCCATCTCTGAGATGCTAAAGAGAGTCTGCCCCATGACAGTGGTGCTGTACATTGTCCACTGGTGCTGCTAGCTCAAGGGACCAGACCTGCTCCAACTGCCCCACTTCCTTCTGAAGAGGACCACTTGTTAGCATTGTCATCAGCAGTGTTGACCCCTGTTCTGGGCTCATCGTCACCAGGTTTTGACATGCCTTCTGAACTTTCCCAGCCCAAAGTGGTGGTCATCATAATGATTCAATGTCAGGATAACATCACTAAAGCTGCAGAAGAGATGAGCTAAAGATGTCCATGTTGAAAATGTTGAGCACACCACAATGAAGTCTTGTTTACATGCAGGGCAAAAAGACCAGGAAGGACTGGACAGATGGAGGCCTAGGTTATGACTAGGCTAGGGCACTAGCACATGACAAAAAAGGATGAAAATGGTCTCTTCTTCTTATTCCTTTTGAAGACTGATTTTCAAACTGTATAAAAGAGACCTTAAACAGGTAAGTCTTTGCAAGGAGCAGATTAGAAATGAGCACTAAAAATGCACTCAAGTCTCCACACCCAGATGCATGAGGTCTCCAGAACTGATGGAGAGAGGCAAACAAGAAGAAAATTCTTTTTGCCAAAAGAAAAGCATATTTTACCCTGACAACTAAAAGAGGTATCTGGCACAGTGAGAGATAAATGCAGACATAGAAAGCAATGTCATTCCCATAGAAACCACAATGAAATCACATTTAACATACAAGTGAAAAGAACGTGATGGAGTCAGTAGAAGCTGGGAGGAGATTTAAATAAACATACACATACGGGGTATACTATTTAACATTAGATAAACATATGTGTTGAACTTCATATCAGCTTATTTACTGAAGCTTATATTACAGTTTGAATGTGCAATGCCCATCATGAGCCTGAGTGGTGGTGTGGTTATGAAAATTGTGGATGCTTTAGAAGATATGATCTAGCTGAAAGAAGTAGGTCACAGGAAGTGACTTCCTGTGACCTACTTTGAAGGTTTTATGGGGTCCCTGGCCCCTTCCTTTCTCTGGTGAACAGCTTCTTCCTCCATGTGGATCTGCTGTGTGATGCTTTGCCTGCTTCACTAAATGCACAGGAACAATAGAGCTAGTCAGGATAACCTTCTGAAACTGTGAGCATCCCAAATCAGCCCACCCTTAAACTGTTCCCTCAGATCGTCTGATCAGAGCTAAATATATGTAATTCTGACTGATACAGCATAGCAATGACATCATATGATTATGTTAGCAAGGTGCTTGCTATTGTCCTGATATATGTCTTTGAGGTTAGAGGGTAGAATGAGGCCTGAATGACAAATAATAAGTAAATACATTGAACACCTGTTAATTGATTAATCAAGGATAATTATTAGATGACGTATGGAAAGATGTCACCTAGCCCTCTCTTGTCTCAATGTTATTGATAGGGTGGACATGGAGAAGATTGTAGAATTGTTGTAGGTGGCTGACATATTTAACGTTTCCAGACTATTTAAATAGGTAAGCAAAAATAATCCAATAAAATTTAGAGATTTACAATACTACATTCTCAGTAAAAAAGGGGAGGGGAAGGAAGTGTAGGGTATGGGTTTGTGGAACACCTAGGTGATAGTAGTTTCAAGGGAGAACATTTTTAGTTAATAGAGTGATAAAAAGAAACAATGAGAAGATATAGTGAAGCACAGACAGAGAAATGGGCACACTCTTTGTCTCTGTCATCCATGTCTATCATCCGGAATTGATGGGGACTTTTTGATGCATTGGCATGAGCTATGGGAAGAAGTGTGATAGGCAAGAGATGGATTGCTCCACTATGGTCTCTAGGCCCTTAAGGAACTGGCAGACTGGGGACCAGGCTTGGAGTGAAAGAAAAAGGCTGAGGAATAGGGACAAAAAGACAGGGACAGGAAATCATGAGGTACTGACCCAGAAGGAGACAGATTATTTAATGAAATATAACACAAAGACCAAAGGCAGCCTCATAGAGAACTCAGTGCCACCAGCAAGTACCTCAGCCACACAGCACATTAGGCTAGTTATTTTCCATATGGGAATCACAAAGTCAGACCCCAAAATCATTTCCACTTAAAATGAGACAAAGTCTTAACACCTGTAGAAGAAAATTGAGCATAGAATTTCTTAACCATAATTTATAAATTAGAGCTATAAAAGAAATTGACAGGATTAACTATATTACAATAAATATGGGAAGACAGGATCCCACAAGAAAAGTTGCTGACAACTGCCCTGCAGCCAGGGAGGTGGTTACCCAAGAATACAACCTTCACATTCATAAGGGCATCACAGCATGGACTTCAAGATATGTACCTTTCAGGCACTTAAACTTGCAAACCTTATCTTTGTCTGGGGCCCCAGATGCATGAGGCCATGCCAGTTTAAATGAAGCTGTGTAGGCCAAAGGAACGAAGAATGTTCCTAGTGAGAATGAAGGTTCATTAAACAAATACTATTCACTATCTGTCATGGCCATACCTCCCACATTTTTAAAGACGTATTTATTTTTATGTTTGTGTGTGCACCCATGGCCTCATGCATCCAGACGCCGATGTAGGCCACAAGGGGCTGGATCTCCTGGAAGGGGAGTTACGGGTGGTTGCAGGCCTCCCAATGAGGGTGCTGAGAACCAAACCTGGAACCTCCACAAGAACAGTCAGTACTGTTAGTAAGCTGCTTAGTCTCGCCAGTCTTATATCCTTAAAATTCTGTAAACAATTATGGATTATATCTAACCACTAGTGGTCAAAGTCATAACATTGCTCTCAAAGAAACAAAATAGCATATTTTCTTTAAATAAAATAACTTTAAAATATTATAAATTGGTAAATCAGAAAATCAGGAGGCGGTTGCAATACTTAAAGCAGACAAATTAGTCAGTTTGTCTCCTTCCTTCCTTTTCTGTTTCCCTCAACACACTCATACAACTACGGTGAATGGGAAGGAACATGTGTGACTACGTGGACAATAAGTCACAAAATGGGAAACACAAGTTAAAGACAGGAAATATGTCCCCACATTAGAAAGCAAGGCAACAGTAAGATACGCTGTGGATG
>CAJQZJ010004687.1:9242211-9254720 GCA_907164525.1 Lophiomys imhausi | reverse complement strand
CATACATATCTATATATAGATATAAAGTATACATACATACATACATATATAGATATAAAGTATACATACATACATATCTATATATAGATATGTAAGTATACATACATACATATCTATATATAGATATAAAGTATACATACATACATATCTATATATAGATATAAAGTATACATACATATCTATATATAGATATAAAGTATACATACATACATATCTATATATAGATATAAAGTATACATACATACATACATATATATATAGATATAAAGTATACATACATACATACATATATATAGATATAAAGTATACATACATACATATATATAGATATAAAGTATACATACATACATATATATAGATATAAAGTATACATACATATCTATATATAAATATAAAGTATACATACATACATATCTATATATAGATATAAAGTATACATCTATATATATATAAGTTTCGTCTTGTTTAGTTCAAATAAGCATATCGATGTCAGTGACCGAAAGACTGGTGTGACAAGTGGCTTGTAGCCTCACTCTGGGGGCTAGACATCAAACACATTAACATTTCTCAGAGTTTAGACAGTCCATGACTCCTGGATCCAGTGGCCTGGAGACAACCCATGTCTAACTAGCTGCTCTACCTTTTCGGGCTGCTCTGAGAAAGTCTCACTGGGATGTTTAGTGTTTAGACCAGCGTCTTTTCTACCCTAAGCTTAAAGAGTCATGGAGATCTTTAGTATGTCCCTGGATGTCATTGTGAACTGTGATGCCAACAAGCCCCAGTGCAGACGGCGTGACAGAGAAAAATGAAGCATGCATTGGGACCCAGAGAACAAGGTTCCCAGCAGGAAACACAACAGCCCCTCAACCCCTCCCAGAAGCCTGTGCCCCTCTGAGGACACGAGCAGCCCCTACCGTCAGCAGTTTTCATCTGCACTCACACCTCAACTCTGCTTCCTTCTTGCAAGCTCCTCCCAGGCACTGGTGCTCCCGAACACCTTAGCTGACTAATGTGTCCTGTTCCTCAGGGGCTGACACTGTTCTCAAGATAACCTCAGATTAACTGTCTCGCTACTCCTCATGAGCTTGTCACTGGGTGGGGCACATGCAGCTGTGATCAATTCCTATGGGAAGAGGTTTTGATTAAGACAGTGAAGTGATTAAAGGTCTTGGGCTACCCAGATGAACTCCAGAGCCAGGAACAAAGCTCAGCAATCTAGATTCCCAAGCCAGGAGCCATCCCCAAAGCTCAAGCACCTTGCTTTGCCACCTCCTCTCCCACTCCTACCTTACTCAGCTGAGAGTCAGTCATGTGACCACTGAGAGAAGGAAATCTGCATAAAGAAACAAAGGAGTAGGCACATAAGGCAGAAATGTAGCTTTTAGAAGCAAGTAGGTGGGCACTGAGAAAGCTTCTTGTTTCTCTGTCAAGTCCCAGGAACACCATGCCAATCTTTTCATGCCCATGAGAAAGGAAACAAAAGACATGACATGTGCATATGCATGTGTGTATGTGTCTATGCATGTGTTTGTGCATGTATGAGTGTACGGGTATACACATGTTCCTAGGCACACTCTTTTTAAAGGATAAATTGAGTCCACAAGTTCTTTGGAATCCCTGATGTTAGGGTGGCAAGAGAAGCATCTCTCCAATGCTGCTGGAGAGGACCTCAGATGAAACAAGAAGAAAGTCTCACCCTTCTGGGGATGCTGCTGTAAGAGGACCTCAGAGGAAAGCAGTAAGGAATGGCATCTTGGCCCACTTCAGACAAGAAAGGAGAAGCTGCTACCAGAGAAAGGGACTGGTTATAACCCCAGTCCTCCTCCCAATACAAGCAAAGGCATGCCTCAAGTAGGGATCTCCAGGAACAAACCCTGAATGACAAATCCTGTGCAAGTGTGACTCCTGGAGAAATTCTTGAGGGATTGAGGGAAGTAGGCTAGGGCAGGGTAAAGGCAAGCAGTGGAATGGGGTGAAAAGACTTGGTTGGTCCCTAGAGAGCTCTGTAGTGGCACGTACTTAGACTATCCCACACATAGCCAAGGGAGCTTAGCAGTATATAGCCACATCGGCCATAGGGAGCAGGTTCTGGGCACTGTCTAAATAGCTCCTGCTTCCATCAGTTTTCCCTTTACAGGAGCTGAACTCCATAGCTACGCCAGAGCTGGACCTCCTGTATGTGGCTGAGATCCTGTTAGATCTACTCCCTTCCACTCTGCTGGAACACACCTATGAGTTTCTGCATTGCTAAGCTTTATGGCCCCTGTGTGTGTTGGTGTCCTTCTGTCCTTCACTATCTCCTTGGCTCGGCATGCTCACCTCTGTTTCCCTTCACCTAGATTTCTATCTGTGCTTGTCAAGGGCCATGGGCTCAGTAACCACAGAAGCTGCTCTTGCTGCTCTTTCTGCTCTGCTGCCAGTTACATGCTGGTGACTTCTTTAATGAAGCAATTCTGTTTCCTTAGAGAATCTGTGCTAAAGTCAGGAACAAGAAGATTATTAGACATGCTCTCTTCTGGGCCTATGTAGCTATGACTGACTCCTCTACTACACTACATGCGTGACTACCAATCCCATTCTCTGCTCAGGCCTTCTTCAATCGACCATGACTACATTTAGGGAAACACCCAGAAGTTCCCAACCCTTCAAGAGAGGTGTCACCCACATGGGAGAAAGAAGGAACTTTATTTTTGTTCTGGCACAGTAGTTCAATAAATTCAGACTGAATTTGACTGCATGGTTCAAATAAACTACAGAGCTTGTTATTTCACTGACATGTAAACAACTCATTTACATATATTTGCATGTACTACCTATCTCGCCCCATTTTTAGCTTCCAGATTATCTTAAAAAAAAAAAAAACTTAAGGAGACTCAGCCCTCTGTACCCATGGATCAAAGATATTTGAAATAAAATTATATCTCTACAGAATATGTACAGGTTTTCCTTCCATTATCCCCTACACAATACAGGGTGACAATTCTTTACACAGCATCCTATATTAAATATTGTCAGAAATATAGATATAATTTAAAGTATGTGAGACATATATAGTTACAGGCAAATTATATATGGATTTCCATAAAGGTTTTGAGATACGTCAGTATCTGTTGTAGCTGAGGAGGTCTTGGACACAACACTGTCCCCTAAGAATACAGTGATGCAACACATCAGATTTCTACACCCAATTAAAAGTTAACAAGGATCTAGATCTTGACCTGAACTTCTCTCTTTGTTATCTAATTCTGTAACTAAAGCATGTGCCTTCCATCTATGCTTCATGTCTCTCATAACTTTGATACAGACACTATTTATATTGGCATCAGAATCGTAGATATAAGACCCTGTTAAGGCTAAGAGTGGCTCCTCATATAATTAACATTTAAAATATTCAGTTTTATTATTTATTAATATATAAAAAAGAACATAAAAGCAATTGTTATACTATAAATAAATATAATCCTAAATGACAAAAAGCCAAATATTGAAGATTATTTTAAAATAAAAGAGTCACACTCTTTCCTTGTAGAAGGGGGTGGTAAGTCTGAGATGACCAAGGGATGAGAACTAAGCCCTGGACGGGGGCATATGAAATGTGGATCGCATTAAGAAAATGACAATCTGGGATAAGAGGACCCAGGAGAACAAGTGACTGCTAGCCACCAATGACAGCACAGCAAATGTTCACATATTAATCTTTGCAACTTAAACGCCCACAACTATGATTTCACAGTTTCTGTGGAATATGTCAGCTAAACCCTTTTATTGTTTAGTCTCATCAGGCCAAACTAAAGGTTTAGCTGGGCTGCAGACTCACCTGAGATTCTGAGCTCTGTCTGGGCTGGCAATACAGCACTCTTCAAATTTGTGGACCTGGGATTCCTACTCCCATACTGGCAGGTAGCTAAGGACCCAGCATCAGTTCCCACCCAAGGCTGCCTGTCAGAGGCAGTCCTCTCTAGAGCAGAGCAGTCAGAACTTTAAGTCATCAGGGAAAACTTCTAATTCTGAGTTCATATAAAATAATGATTAATATGAAATACTCAAGGAGGACACCGCGTCATCATGTTCCCAGGCACTGCCCAAAGCTGAGTGTGGACACACCACTGGATGTGGAAATTCCACAGTGATTTAAACTGCTGAGATATACTGAGGAATTAAGCAGGGAAAGAATGGAGAGAAGCCCTCTACACTCTGATACAGGGTCTGAACTTCATCCTTAAAGGGGGAACGGGAAATGTTACTTGCTGTAGTTGTGACGAGTGTTTTAGGAAACACTTTGTCACTTTAAGAGGGCATCCTTGAATGGACCAAGATGAATACAAGTGCAGAATAACCTAACAGATCCTTGAGTCATACTTAGGGTGTGACATCTCACTTTATGTGATGACTGTGGGAAAGCTAGGCCTGTTGCCACTGTGATAGCAGGTCCTTCATATGCCAATAATGGGAAGAACAAGAAGGGTTGCCTCTCCCAAACAGAAACACCTGGTCCAGTGTAGTCCTCCCAGCAAAGGGGAGGAGATGAATCCTCTACTACAGCTGGCTAGCTTCCTCTAAAAAACAACTGTAAGTCTGACTTTTGAAAAAAAGACATCTCAGCTGGGCGGTGGTGGCGCACGCCTTTAATCCCAGCACTTGGGAGGCAGAGGCAGGCGGATCTTTGTGAGTTCGAGGCCAGCCTGGTCTACAAAGTGAGTCCAGGACAGCCAGGGCTACACAGAGAAACCCTGTCTCGAAAAACCAAAAAAAAAAAAAAGAAAAAAAGAAAAAAAGACATCACAGAATTATGGGGGTAGGGAACATACAGGTAGGAGTGGTAAACATAAGAGGAACTAATTCTCTACACCTAGGATTTAAGGCATGAACTCTGTAGGTAGTTTAATTTTGTCTGTAGTGACCTTTCCTTGGATAGATAGGCTCATCCAATGACTGAATGGTTTTCCTAGTGATCTTTGATCCAAACATTATGAACAAAACATGTTTGTGTTCAATTTATCTAAATTACCTATTCATGACCATGATTATATATCAGGATCCTGAAAGGATTGTAAAGTTATTCTCAAACATGACAATGACCAGCCAGTCTATTTTGACAGGCACTGTTCTCAGCTCATTTCCTCACCATCAGGATTAAGTGAATTGCTGGCAGTTACACTGGTGTTGGTGGTAGAGCTGGGATGCAAATAGATGAGTGTTGGTCACAGAGAGATGAACGCTTCCAAAAGAAAATGGGTACCAATTGAGCTCTATATTGTAATCTTTGAGTGTCCATTACTTGCTAGAGTCAGTAATGTAAAAAAAAAAATCCCATCAAATAGATCTATCAAAGTGAGGTTATGCTACAGAAATGAGGGCAGAAGACAGCTCTGGAGCTATTGAGGGTCAGGCATGCCCCTAAGCCTGATGATCTGAGTTTGATCCGGAGGAACCTGTGGATGACAGAACCAACTCTCCTAAGTTGTCAAATTGTCCTCTAACATCCACATGCATGTCTTGGCATGTACACACACACACACTGTCCACACATCAAACAATAGAAACTCAATCCCTGAGGAATTCATAACAATTGTGAAATAAATCTCAGAATTACACAGTAAAAATCAACAACAAGAGAGAGAAGTGTACACTTAAAACTCTTAAAAATTCTAAGAGGATTCTGTTCTAGTCTGTTATTTTAAACTAATAACAAAATATCAGTCATTAAATAGAATTTGAAGTATCTAAAATTGACACAAGTAGAAACAGAAACAACAAATAGGCCAACTGGTTTGAAAAAGAGGAAGAGGAGGAGGAGAAAGAAGAGGAAGAAGAAGAAAAGGAGCAGAAAGAGGAGGAGGGGGAAAAGGAGAAGGAGAAGGAAGAGAAAGCAGCAGCTAATATAAGAACCAACCACAGAATACTGTATAAACTTTGAATCATTTTTTTGCTCAAAGGCCATCTTTGCACAAATAATTTAGGAAAAATTCCTTTTAATATAATTCTCATATCTCTAGAACATAGAAAAAGATGAAACTTTATAATCAATGTGTTAATAACCTCTCTTTCACATTTAAAAGCTCACAATGAAGACAAAGATCATTATGAAAATTGAAATCAAGAACATTTTTTTGAAGCACTAGTGATTGGTCTTCATGTCCTATGTGTTAGGCAATTGTTCTACCACTGAGCCAATTTCTAAAACAAATATTGAAATATGGTAGTTGGTTAGGGGATCGGTGTAGGTTTAGTCTTCAGGAATGAAAAGATGAATAAATACTGAAATTTTAGATATTTAATGCATTATTTCCATAAACCACACACCAGCTAGCACAGTAATTTAAAATGCAACATAACAGTTGTATCATCAAGGGTTCAAATGCATTCTAAGCAAGACTCTTTGAGTAGTCATAATCACTGATATGATTATATTCATATTACAGAGTTAAAAAAACTTAAATCGGAGGAGGACAACTAGTTGGCTCAGTGTTAAACAGTTCCGAGAAGGTGGTAAACTTGAAGCCTAGCTCTGTCTGAGCAGGTGTCATAAACTCTGGATTCCATGGTGTACAGGTTAGTTTAAACTGTCAGCTTAACATTACCTAGAGGCACTTGGGAAGAGAGTTCAATGAGGGAAAATACACCACCATGTTGGCCTACTGGATATATCTGTCGGAGTTTGTCTTGACTGATAATTAATTTGGGAAGATGTAGCTCATTGTGAGCAGGGTCGTTCATTAGGCAGAGGGTTCTGAGCTGTAGAAGGAAACAGAAAGCTAGAGGAGAGCAAATAAGCAAGGAACTATGCAATCACTTGTCTCTGTTCTTGACTAAGAATGTTGACTTCCCTGAAGTAATAGACTATAACCTGTGATTGTAAGCCAAGTAAACCCTTTCTTCCCTAAGTAGTTTGTTGCTGGGATTTTTTTTTTATCACAGTAATGGGGATGAGACACATGACATCTTCTCCTCATAGATGTTAAACTTTCAAAGTAATAACAAAGCATTTCCTAATGCCTCAAAGCTAATTTCATTTAATAAATTCTCAGAACAGTAGGAACACAGTAACATTTATTTAGTATGGTTAGAAACAGACATCACAAAATCAATAATCATTTCAGGAGATGTTAGCATACCCCTTTATCCCTGAACCTGGGAGGCAGGGACAACATATCTTGGTGAGACTGAATCCTTTCTGACCTACATAGTGAGTTCCCAGCTACTCAGTGCTACATAGAGAGACCCTGTCTCAATGAACAAACAAACAAACAAACAAACAAACTGTTAAAATCATAATCAATATAAAAAGAGAATTCTATGTTTTTCAATTTGCAGTAGAAATTCTGGGTAACACCATGGCAATGAAGAGCCATGTTCTTTGGAGAAGTAACAGAATAATTATTTTGTTATAATGTGATTACTTACTAATGAAACTCAGGGGAATTAAGTAAAGAAACTGTTCTGATAGATAGATAGATAGATAGATAGATAGATAGATAGATAGATAGATAGATAAATAGATGATAGGAAAAGCTAAATAGAAAAGTCAATGACTTTCATATAATGCCAATTAGAAACACAAGAAAGATTTTTTTGACTATAATTAAATGAAATAATTGTTGATACCCAAAACAACAGTGCTCAAGGAGGTCACCAGCCACCTTGGTCTTCCAATGGAGTCCTTCCTCAGAACAAGACTTTCTCATGTATCTTGTGAAAAGCTAAAGGCATACTGTGGAAGACCAAAAGCTTTTCAGAGAGAAATACTTGCACGATAACTCAGTTTATACACAACTCCACACACAGCAGATTAGGATTTTGAACTATGAATGCTTGAAGAGTGGTAATTGTGGCCAAGCATGCCAAACAGAAACCCACAAAAGGGTCCGGCGCCACCCTATCATAGATGAGAGGTTGTTGTACAAGCTGGAATCGGCCATACAAACCAAATTACGGTTCTCAGTGACTTAAAATGAAATACAGTTCCAAACCCAATAAACTTCAATTGGATCATGGATCATTAAAGAGGAAGTGTTCAGTAAAAGTCACCAGATATCTGAATAATTAAGAGTTGTGCTGCTTTCTCATTCTCTGTTTTAATACAAACTATGTGTAGCTAAAATACTAACTTTAAGTTATAAAGAATCATGAAAGTAAAGGGAGGTTCATCTTATACTTCATAGCATAGCGCACATCACATTTCCAGTTATAAATGGAGTGTGATTTGTCATGACAACAGACTTGACTGGAGCAACACACATGATCATCAGCTTCATAGCAGATGGGGCAACATCCAAAACTGAAAGGGTGATAGTCCAAACAAGAACACTGTTTTTCAGAGATACGACACACTAAGATGAGTCACAAGCAAAATATTAACACTTGAATAGATTAATGAATTAATGAATAAAGAACTCAGATCAGGTTGTGAAAGATATGCAAATTTCCACTAAGCATATAGAATGTCTTCAAACACTAATGCTTCTGAACAAGAGGAGAAGCTGAGTTTAAGCAGTAGGTAATGATGTCTAAGGGGAGCCAGAGAAATGCAGAGGCCCTTTGACTACATGGTTTAGGAATTCAGGAGAAGCATTATGCAGGTGGCAAAATCTGGGATACCAGGATGTTGAAGGATGAATTCATGCTCATTCTGTAAGGAATTGCATGCAATCAACTACCAGCTATGTCCCCAAGTACAATATTATATTAGGTCACTAAATAATTATGTTTTGGTGAATATTTAATGCATTGAGAAGATGCTCTGAATGGATGAAACTTTTGTAAGCAATAAAAGCTTAACTAGGGCATACCAGTGATGCCGTGATGTGAATATATATATGACAACGAACAAAAGTACCAAGTTGTTATAGTGACTTTCTCTGGATACTAGACGATGTAATTTTAATGCTTAGTGGTGAACACAAGAATAAATTTTACTAAACAATGAAAAACCTGATTATTGTCAAGGAAAGCTGTTTACCCCTTTTAAGATAGAAGGGCACCTTTGCCTTAATGATACCCTCTGCACAGGCTGAGAGGAAAGCAAGGAGTGGGGGTACCATTAACCACTCTGATCTCTAAACTGTCTCCCAGAAGTCCACTCTGTAGCTACTGGAACTGACTGATTGATTCCTTGTCAGCCCTCCCCTTTTCATATCTTCCTGTTCAGCTCTGCCCATGTCCACCTTGCTACCACTCAGTCTGTGTGTACCAAAGCAATGCAGCCCAGGTCTGGAAGAAACTTGACCACAGGGAGTCATGGCAGGCAATGTGCTTCTGCCCAGATGCTGCTGTGACATTAGCTCATAACTGTTCCTGTAGGAAGGAGAAGCATCCATCTACCAAATGTGCATGCCTGTTTTTATTCATTTGCTTGTTTGTTTTCAACCACTGTAGACAGCTGGCAGGTACTGTACCACTGGACTACATCCCTATCCTGCACTTCATTTTTCAAGTTATTTTTACTTTAGTGATTTGCCTTCATTTTTGGCATTATCATTATCTTTTTGATTTTATTACATCTATTCATTTTGTCTGGATGTATGTGAGCATGGCACAGGTATCATGCCATGAGTGTGGTGGCCAACAGACAACTTTCAGATGTCTGTCCTCGCCCTCTACCACATAGGTCTTGGGATCAAATTCAGGTTGTTGGACTTGATGACCTGTGCCTTAACCTGCTGAGCCATCTTACCAGCCCCATTTTTATATTATTTTGAGGAAGGGTCTCACTAAGTTCCCTAAGTTGGCTTTGATTACCATCTGTAGCCTGTTGTAGACTTGGGCTACCAATCTTTCTGCCTTACCCTTCTAAGTACTTGTGATTATAAATGTAGGCCAGTAGTCCAGGTTTCAAATTGTAACCCTTTTCATTCTTGCACTTGTATGGGTATGTCTGAAAGTGCTTAAGAGACACCCATATTTCTTCCCCTTATTTCATAAGTGGCCTTCCATGGCAGAGACAGCAAAAGTAGGACGAGGTGTCTAGATGGAGCTCCATCTTGCATTCTTTACTTTAGTAGAGGTCATCCCAGGGGTTTATAAGTGAAAGAGAAAGGAGAGACAAGAGCCAGAGCTGGAGACACAGGCAGCAGTCAGAAGAATCCAGGGACGTGAGCTAGAGGACACAAATATTCCCAAAAGCTGGGAAAAACCAAGCAAACAGATTCTTCCCTACAGCCCCTAGAAGGATCTCCTGCTGCCTGGTGCTCCCACTTCCTGATCTCCAGCTAACAAGCATGTGTTGTTTGAAGCTACTAACTGGGTGCTAATTTGCTACAGGAATGAATAGAGGTGCCAGCGAACCTAGAGCACCCCAGACAGCCTTCCTGACTGTATCACCACTAAAAGGCATCTGCTGTTCCAGCCAGGACTTCCCCAAGTGGCTCATGGCAACTCAAGTCCTGAAGCTTTAAAGGCTGGACAGATATCCTGTGTCAACCCCTTAGAAATTCAGTATGCTGCAGCCCTGGATGCCTCAAATAGTCGTACAGTCAAGAAATCTGTTTGTTTTTCTTGATACAGAATTGCCCACATACAGCTAACCACAGAAACCATCTCACATCTATTTATATCAATATTGTTAACAGTAGCAAACATCTACTGCTTGGCTGGCCTAGTATGTGCCAGGCACTGGGCTGGGCTCTGTGGAAACAAGACGAATCTCCACTCTAAACTGAGCCCCACCGTTTCCTGCCACACTTGCAGTACATTGAGCTGGGAGTTCTCCTCTCCAGGGCTTCATTTATCTTCCCAGGACAGGTGATGTTCTAAGAATGCAAGCATCCCCCCGACCCCTAACCCACAATTCTGCAATGCTGCCGTAGACAGAGAATGTACACGCTAATGAGAAATATGACATTTTAGGAAGGAAGATGGGGTCGTTTGCATATCTATTTTGAACAACAAATACTGTTACTGATAGATTAAGCTGATTGCCTCAGACTGCATTACTGTAGGGTCCCTAGGCCATATTATGCACAAGAGCTGCCTGAAGAGCAATTGAGTGTTTAAACTCACAAAAGGATATCCATCTTTATGGTGACCCACCATATACACCAGGAAAAGCATCTCATTGCTGTGTCCGTCTGTGCTTCCTCTCACCTTCTGATCTTGGTTGCAGTATTAATTTTCCAACAAGGTAGGGCAGAGGTACAACTGAACCTTCAGACTTTCTTAGCTTAATTATGTAACAATTTAGACACTATTAATAACACTCCTTTTTTTGTTTGTTTTTCGAGACAGGGTTTCTCTGTGTAACAGCCCTGGCTGTCCTGGAATTGCTTTGTAGACCAGGCTGGCCTTGAACTCACAGAGATCCACCTGCCTCTACCTCCCAAGTGCTTGGATTAAAGGTGTGTGCCACCACGCCCAGCAACACTCCTATTTTCAACAGGTTTTACTTCACTTCACGCCAGCCCAGATAAAGAGGGTTCAAACTGTTGTTGCCCTTGGCAAGTATATGTTGCATTTCCTATTTTCTCAAGACCACAGACAGCATTATGCAAACATTGCTTATATGTTTTCTTATAAGAAATGAAGTAAATTTAAAATAATGGTAGATGAAAGCTTTTCAGTAACATATACTTTTAAGTTAGTAGACATAGATCCTTTTTAACTCAGACCAATAGAATTTTAAAGAACAGGTATCCATTTATTTTAATTACTCAATTAGAAAAGCAATCTGAAACAATTAATAAATGTTATCAATTATAACACACTACCATGAGGAATCCCATAGATGCATTTAAAGTACTAGTACATACTTATATAGCACACCATTTTATACCAATAACCAGGATTAGTCATTAAGATGTCAACCCTGTTATGTAGGGACACTCCACTCCTCCAGAGGAGTGGGATGGAAGGGTTAGGGGGTAGAGGGTGGGAGGGCAGGACTGGGAGGAGTGGAAAGAGGACAGTATGATGGAGATGCAACCTGAAGCAATAAATAAATAAATTTAAAAAAAGTCGTTAACCCTTGAACTTGAAGCAATTTCACCAAGTCTAGCAGGTTTACACAAAATCTGCGGTAGACATAGAGAGCTGTCTTATGTCATGTCCCTCTGCAAGAACAAGAGGGTTTGGAAGGATCTGAAGAGAATACACTTACTGTTATATTAATTTATATTACTTCTAAAGTGCACAGTGTTTAGCTATGTAATGCATGGCATAGTGTTTGTACTTCTACTTTATGCTTGTCCTATGAGTGTGTGGTCCATGGCAATGTAGCCCTCTTCTTTGGAATTAATGTTGGGGATCACACTAGACTGAAATCTAAAGACCAAGGGTCACCATCCCTGGGGATGAACCCTGCAGGAAAAGTCAAGTCACAGGGTCAAGAGAAGTTTGGCTTGCTTATTTCTTTCTTCTTTCTCTTGCTTCATTTTCTCCACTTCCCTTCCTCCCTCCCTTTATTATTATTATTTTTAGGTTAGCATGCAAAGTCATGGTTTCATCATGGCATTCCCAAGCGTGTGTGTGAGTGTGTGTGTGTGTGTGTGTGTGTGTGTGTGTGTGTGTGTGTGTGT
>CAJQZJ010004687.1:9223887-9235323 GCA_907164525.1 Lophiomys imhausi | reverse complement strand
TGTGGCGAGCCACAAAACTGTGGTGAGCCGCAACCCTAAGATGGCGCCTGGCTTGATGCCAGAAAGCTCAAGCTTAGCTGTAAACAAGCCTTAGTTGGTAGCAGCTGCCTAGCCCGGTGTGCTTCCTCCTTTTGTGAGCCTATCTTGGATCGCTAGGTGGCATGATCTGATTGGGTTTGAGTAGGCATATAAGGGCTTGGGGGAGGAGAAGCAGAGACACAAGGACACAAGCAGAGACACAAGCAGACAATCAGAGACACAAGCAAGGGCATTCGGAAGACTGTTTTCAAGGGACCTGAATAAACTGCTTGAGAAGAGCTTTTGTGAGTTGTGTCGTTCTTGCTGGTCGAGGGGGACGCAACAATAAATAAAACTTTAAAATAGGCAAAGTATCTGGGCAGCTGGTCAGTTGTCAACTTGACACAACCAAGAGTCACTTGGGAAGAGTCTCCAAGAGGGACTGGACTGTCTGATTCAGGTACCCCGTGGACGTGGACATGTCTGCATGTGTGTGTGTGTGTGTGTTTGTGTGCGTGTGCGTGTGCGTGTGCGTGTGCGTGTGCGTGTGCGTGTGTGTGTGTGTGTGTGTGTGTGTGTGGAGGGGGTTAAGTTCACGAATGTAGGAAGATCTGGCATCATTGTGGGCAGCACTATTCCCTGATCAGAGGCCAGTTCTGAACTGTGTGGGGTGGAGAAACCGAACCGAGCACAGGCAAGCTCACAACAGGCATGTGTGAATTCATTGATGTGCTCTTGACTGTGAATGTGATCCAACTAGCTGCTTCAGGCTCCTGCCTCCCTGGCTCCCCCAAAATGATGACTGGAATCTGAAATTGTAACCTGAAATGAACCCTTTCTTCCTTAAGCTTTTTGTTGGGATGCTTTTACCACATCAACAGAAATGAAACCAGTCAGGATCTAAGAGGACATTTCTCTAAAAACAAAAATATATAAAAAATGGTTAATAAGCACATGCAGAGATGTTCCACCTCCTTAGCCACAGGTGAGATGCAAACCCAAGCCAAAAGTGGGTATCATTTCCACCCTTTTAGGACAGTCATCAACAAAAAGACAATAAAAGTCCATGCTGGCAAGGCTGTGGAGAAGTGGGAACTTGTGTACATTGATGTTGAGATATAAATGGTGTACATTTTAGAAGAAAGTTCAGCAAATTCCAAACACAAGGTTACTAGAGACCCAGTCATTCTAGTTGTAGACATACACTCAACAGAAATGAAAACACACACACAACGCACCTCCACACACACACACACAAACCATGGCCTGATGTTAACAGTAACATTGTTCAAAACAGCCAAAAAGTAGAACAACCCAAATGCCATTGGCTGATGACCAGACAAATATAATACAGATAATGGAATATTATTAATAAAATGAAATGAGTCACAAACACATGCTGGAGCACTGAATAACCTGGAAAATAATGTGCTGAATGGAGAAAGACAGTCACTAAAGGCCACATGTTGCATAACTGCATATATCTGAGATGTCTGGAACAGGTCCCAGAGGTTCAAAGTAGATGGGCTGTTGCCTAGGACTGGACTGGGGCTGGGAAAAAGAGATGGCCATTAGGAGGTTTAGTTGAGGGTGATAAAGGTGTCCTAAAATTAGAGCAGCAATGGCTGCAAACTAAATACCCTAAAGTCACTCAACTGTACACACTTTAGACAGGTGAACTGCATGGTTTGTGGGCTGTACCAAGATGTCACAAATGAAATAGAATATCACTAACTGCCTTAAAGCACCGTCTGCGCTTGGCATTTACAAGGCTAGGCATGGTGCAGCTTAGCTAAGGAGGGGTTGTTTCACTGGTGAGCAGAGGAAGAACATTCACTGAGAAATGCCATGTTAAGGAATGTATTCTCTCTCTCTCTCTCTCTCTCTCTCTCTCTCTTCCCATAGTTCTTCTCTTATCTCTCACATTGGTGAGAGAAAACTTGAAATCCTGGGAGCAGGTCTACACACTTTCAAGATGGAACACATCAGCAGGAATGGGGAGACAGATCCAGGAACACTCAATATCCAAGCCCTCAGAAGAATCTGGGTGAGAATTAGCTTTGTCCTGAGACCAAAACAGCTGTTTTCCACAGTACCACACAAAACATCAAGTCCCAGATGGCCTTTAAGCACAATGGCTTGGCCACAGTTCTCCCACTGGGCATCAGATGGAATTCTGTGTGAACTGGGCAAAAGAGCAAGGATGGGGAGCAGTAGCAAGAACTCCTCCTGTTCTTTCACTAGACACTATCACAGAGGCTTGCATTACCTAACGACAGCAGCAGGCCTTCCTTATTTAGGAAGTCAGACCAAGAATCTAACCTGGAAGGTCTACCCTCAGAGTAGTCACACCATCATTAAATTCCTGAGGCACCCCAGGTGGGAAGTCAAATTTGATTTTGAGTTCTGTATTCAATCTTCCCAGCAAAAAACAAAACAAACAAATACATTTTCTTTCCACTCTTCCAGATAATGTACCTTTCCAACGTTCCCTTCTCTGTCAAACTCTTGGTCTTGAGCACAGAGAGATCTCATCTTACGTGAGGGTCAACTGCCTGCCATTGCCTGCCATTGTCCTGCTGGTGCCAGTGAAAACGTGTAGATTGAACCGTTAGTTTCAGTGTTGCTGTTGGCCGTCCGTGCAGTTTAATGTTAAGTCATTACTCTCAACTTGAATTGGAACGCAGGGATCAACACAATGCTTTAGAAAGGGTCAGAGTAAGTCAGTCTGCTTGAATAAGAATTTTGACACCCCTCCACCCCTTTAAGTTATTCTTTCCCTCAGATTTCCTTGGCTACCTTCCCCTTTCCACCTCCACCTACCGTAGGAAGGCTAACAGCCTGAAGGAATATTGGCTTCCCTCCAAGGGGATCTTTTATTAATAGCTGAGAAGAAAAGACTATATTTAAGAGTCCACATATGCAAGGCTGAGTTCCACTAGTCTCCTTGGGCAGAGGAGAAGCTGGTTTGCTGAGATGCAGTGTGGTGTCAAGAGCTGGAGAATATGGGGACAGTGGACCTTAGAACATTTTATTCATCATCTCACTGGAAACAAGTATCCTTTCACATAATTTACTGATAAATAAAGCTAAATCTCTATAGGGTCTCACAGCAAAGCATTTAAAAATAAGTTGGGTGCATGTGTGAAGCCTACCAGGATCCACTCACCCATCTGTTTCGGTTACTACTGTGTAGAAATTGCTTTCAAATACAACCCAGGCTCTTCTCTGTGGCGTGGGCTGAGACTGCCCTGTGGTGAAGGTGTCAAGTGTGTCCAGCCATCTTCTGCTGTGCAGTGGCCCCTGTCTGAATCCCTGGCTTACCTATAAGCCTCCTTCAGAGATCACTTCAGGTGATCCATCATTAGCATCTATCCCAGTGAGGGCAAAAGGGTCTATCCCAACATCACCTAACTTGTGATTCATTATTTTAGAAACATTTCAGAAGGAACCAAGCACGAGTTGCAGGGCCTTATTTTTATGTAGATCACAGACTAACACATCTCATCTGTCTGCATTTCTAGATAAACTTCATTAGACTACACACTACTTAGAAGACAAGAAGGCAGAGGAAGAAAGTAAAGTAGGATGGGGAGGGAGGGAAGGATGAAGGACTAAGGATGAATTGAGCCTTAAAACTTGCAATATGCCATCATTAAAAATCCTTATGATTTTGTACACAAAGGAAGGTTTCTGTTTTCTCTTATAAAAAAGAGGCTGCAGCTACCTTCAGCCAGTTTTCTCACAGGACCAAAGTTCTGGGAAGCAGCTGTCTTGTTCAGCTGAGACAGGGAGGTGCTCTCTGGTCCCAGGCATCCTTTTCTACTAGTTTGAATCTCTTAGCTTACATCTACTGACCTCTAAGTGGTCCAGGGGACACTCCCACCACCCTTATCATCAGAGTGAATCCTTGCTGCTGGTTCACAGGAATGCAAGGCTGATGAATGAGAGAAAACATCTCCTCTCTAGGAAGCAACAGTTGACCAACAAGCTAGCCTTCCCAAGCTGTCTTGGAAGGGCACAAAGAACAGGCACAGAAGACATTACTCCTTGTGTGTTGTTTTCTGAGTTCACTCTTTTTATGACCACTGGGCTCTTCACATTCCTGGGCTATTAGATAACGTACCAAAACAAAGCATTATGGGGAATTTCTCTAAAATCTCAGTAGAAGGGAGCCTGTGACTTTCTAGGCCTGCATTTCTCAGAAATAGGTCAGATTTCACAGTGAGGACAACTCTCTGATGGGTGGACACATTTGAAAGCCACATAAGCTTCTAGGGTCATGTTCACAGAAGCTATTCACAGTTGCTTCCTTGTTTTAGAGCATGAATTCTAAAATGGAGATGAAACCAGTACCTGAACATAATGTTAAATGCAGGTTCTTGCCAGGCAGGTTTGGGGTAGGCCTTAGTTCCTCATTTCTCACAAGTCCCTAGAACATCTTTGGGCCAGCCTCACACACTGACACTGAGGTTCCAAGGAACAGGGCAAAAATGAGCTGGGTGTGGTGACTCAGGCCTCTAATTCAAGTACCCAGGAAGCTGGGTCAGGAGGGATACTGCTAGTTCAAGATCAGCCATGGCTACTTAGGGAGTTCCAAGCCAGCCTGTGTAGACTACACAGCAAGATCCTGCCTCAAACAAGAACACAAAGGGAAGAAGAGCCACTTTGGGGCTAAATGAAATTATCACTGCAGGCTGATAGCACTGGCCTGGCAGGTAACTCAGGATCATTTCCTGCTCAATGACTACGGAAGTATTCTTTAGCCAAAGAACAGTTGGTGTTGTTTCAGAAACTTGCAGAAGTTTGAGATGTGGTCTACAGCCTCCATTCCCAACACTTGCCTGTAAGTAATAGGAGGAGTGGGAGGACTTTCCCCAGTTACAACAGCATTGCCTCTCAGGAGCTGAGCTGCCCATTTAAAATCCTCGGAGGCTGCCCCGGGGGCTGTTAACGCCTCAAATTTAGCCCTTCGTTTCAGTGTCCTCCCTAAACATATCATAAATAGCAGCACGAACTGAGCCAAGCATCACTGCACTGAACACCCATCTATACTGGGAGCATTAGAGAGTTCGACTGAGCCCTTGAAGAGCCCCTCAGTGTGAGGAAGCATACTTCTCAAAGGGGCCTCAGCAAAAGGCCCTCCACAGAAAGATAACATTTGCACAGTGTCCAGTGTGAGGGCCTCTGGGCTTTACATATCAAAAGCGTTCTGAAAGGAGTAAAGTCAGCATAACTTGTTGGTACTCAAGTCCTCACCATGTGAGGGTCTGTGCTTGAAATGGGATTCTTTGTGTGAGGTAGAGACAGCTCTGCCCTCTCACCTCCATGAGAACCTTTGGTAAATAAAATACATTTCAGCCATTGGACTAAGGAACCATTTCAAACTACAGAGTCCAGGGTGTTACTATGTCTTCCCTCCAATTTCCCTTAGAAAATATTATTCTAGGACCATGAAGCAGATTTTATTTTTCACTTTGCTTTTGTCTTTGTGTTTTGTTTTTTCTTTTTTAAGAGAAAGTCTTTCTGCCTTTCCCAGGCTAGCCTTAAGCTCAAGATCTGCTTGCCTCAGCTTCTTGAGACTAGGATTTTGCAGGCCTGCACCGTCATGCTCTTAGGTTAAGCACATTTTCTTAACGGTATTTTAGGATGGATTGGTGGACTGAGTTATCTAAGCAGCAGAACAGAAAGATAAAAGAGAGTCTTAAGACTTGAGGTTTGTTTTTCTAACATAGATATTTTCTGACATACAGCCTCTCTGCAATATGCTGTACACCTCAGTGGGAGAAGGACTCTCCTGGTTTGCCAGGATGGTCAGAGGTCAGAGGTCACCAGATGTCTGTTCTGAAAACTAACTTCTTCAGTGTATGCACTAGTGATGGGAGCCACAGCAGCGCTCATGGTCTTCCCTTCAGATTCCGTCTTATCTTCGTACCATACAGGACACACTGAAGTTTAACAATTTGCTGTTGCTGCTCTAATTTTACCTTAATTTAAGGGAAGAGGACACAAAATCTTTGCTTCAGATTTCACTAAGCAGTAACTGACTGTCTTGAAGACCAAATTTTGGGTGGTGGTGAGTTTTTTTTTAATAATTATAATTAAGGGTCAGGTGTGAATCTTTTTAGGGACTTTACCTAACACTCGGTCACCTCAGAAAAAGTAAAAGCAGCACAAGTTTGTAAACATTGATTCCTGGAATCTGTGTTTCTGTCTGTCGACCCCTAACCAGTGGATATAAGTGTTTCTCAGTCTTCCAAAACGTGTTTTAACACAGAATTCAAGAGACTGAGAAATTGGGCAGGCCGAAAGGAAACAGCTACAAGTGAACAGGATTCAAGCACAGCCTGGGTCAGAGCTGTGTGTGTGTTTTATATACAGCACCTTCCAGGCAGGAGTCTCAGGTGTTCCCAGGATCCCCCCAAAATTAAGAGTTCCTGCCAAAGAAGAATCTAAGATCATTAAGAGCAAAAAGATATAGCAGGAACTCTTTGGAGATACTGAAAAGAGGTCGACCTGGGATCAGGTATGATTTGGCCTTCACTGTGCCGCCCATGGAAAACTGCTAAGCCTTGCTGAGCCCACAGCTCTTCTTCCCAGGATATGATGATCAAACTCGATCTTTCTCACTACCCTGTTGTGATGGTTACGTTCAATGTGCACAAGATGCTGGGCAAAGAGCTGGCTGAGTCTTGATGGATGTTGTCTGGTATTTTATTAGTATTACTATTATTGTCTTATTAGTATTTTAAAATGTGCTATGACAGTGGAGGCTTTCTATACCAGGCTATGGCTGGTTATTCTAAATACTTCTTGCCAGTGGCTAATAAAAAGAATGTAGCTAATTATGTTAATGATTAAGCCATCTTTAGCCAAGTCAAAAACTTGAGTAGATTCATCATCTAAAGTGGTCTGATTTTATTTATCTTAACTATAGGATGTACGAACTAGTAAAATAGTTAAATATCTATCATCTTCCAAGAATTTCCAAGATTGATATTAAAAGAATGAAAATAACTATACTGGGGGGGGTTACAAAGCATGAGACTTGTGGGGCCTTATATTAAAAAAGATAACACAGTGTTAAAAAAATGGGTTCTGTCTCAAATGGCTGTTAATGGGATTTTTAGATACTATGATACAACTCCGCTTGCCACTCAACCATTAAAAATAATTTTAAGCAATAGTGTTCAATGATATGTAATTAAATTTCATCAGATGTTAGATTTAAATACAAAACAACAAGAACAACAGCAAATAAAACAAACGACTCCACAAAATTATAAGAATCCTACTATTATTTTCCTGTAGTTGTGAAAAAAAAATGCCTCGAATGAAATTCGAGAATTTTTCAAGTGTGGTTAGTGAGGTAACAGGTGAATTTCTACAAAGAGCAGCTACTGCTTTTGTGAACATAATAACAATAAAGGTGTTAAAGGTGGATAGTTCAAAGCCTGTGAGCAGAATGGCACCAGGACAGGCTCTCAGATTCCAAGCACTTGGGTAAGATCAATCACAGGCATGTTTCAATGAAGGCCTTGGGCACGATGTACCCTCTCTTTGTAGCCAAGTGTTGTTCTGAGGTTCAACAACATTTGCTTAAATGTTTCCATGTCTCTTTCTAGTCTATATTCTTAATGGCATGGGTGATAGTAACATGTTGGTAAAACTACTTTCTTTTTTTAAATCAAGCTAGTACAGAAAGGGCATGGGGTGTCACATGAGTGTCACTCAATAATAAGTATTTATTTCTTTGGCCACTAAGAATAAATTGAAAAAGATCATAAGAAACAGTCAAAGAGTTCAATGTAAACATTGGTTCATAAATTGCACAATACACTTTGAATGGATTCCCACTTTGTGACCTTAGCAAACCAGATGAACATCTATTCTGGTTCTGTTTTATTTGGTTTGTTGTTTTGCATTTCTGGGGATCAAACCTAGAAACTCCCACATATTAAACAAACACTCTACCACTGATCTACATCCTAACCCCTTGCTCCAATTCTGAAATAAAAGTACCAAGTCAAGTTATTTTCCTGAGAACATTGCCCAGATGGGATGCCCTTTAAATTGCACTCTTGTGTCATTCCTACGTTCAGGGATTCAGGCTAGCTAGGATTCCAAATTGGGAACAACATGGGAAAACAGCTACGTAGGGCGATTGTCTCATATCCATGAGCAGTAAGTAAGTAGTCCAATTGGCCTATTTCAAACTGTTTGCATTTGCATTTAAGGTGCTGCTGCTGTAAGTGCCCTGGACATGAGGCCTGCAGGCCGAGAGACCCCTGCATCTGCTGCTGCCTGCATTTCTCTTTGGAACTGCAGCCAGCAAATGCCACACTTCTTTGAGGTGCCTTTGAAGTGGCACTGAAAGATGCAACAATGGTGAGGGTCTGGGAAACACCCAGGACCTCAGGCTCCAGGCCGCCCCCTCCCTTGGCAGGCTAATGTGCTCCTGGACAAGGACAAGGTCTACCTCCACCCCACACCATGAACCTGGTTGTATCACTGCAAAAGGGTGTCAGACCCAGCTCCATGCTTGTCCTGTAGTCAGTGGGTCTGGCAGTCCCATGTGTGTTGTGCTGCGGTCAACATACAGAATGGTTTTCCCTGACCCCTGAAGCCATGGGCATTAGTGTGTGATGGGGTGGTTGGCCGAAGGGATGATCTGAATCCTGAACACTGCTAAAGAGTTGAAGACTTCTGAAAAACTTCCTTTCTACAAAAGCTGTTGGAAGAGGGGCAGTTGGCTCTCTGCATAGCAGCTCCTTTCTGAGTTACAAAACAATTTCTTCATAACTCCATTGACATCTGATTTTTTGAGGAACAGGCCACTATGCTACTGCACCATGAAGTGAGTTTTAAAGTGAAATATGATGGCTTGGGGAATTTTCACTCTGATTAGAAATTGCTCAAAGGTGAGGCAGAAGAGGGTGGGAGGATGGGACTGGAGGGGGGAGTAGGGAGGGGATTGCGATTGAGATGTAACTTGAAGAAATAAAAAATAAAGTAAAAAATATATATAACTTGGAAAAAAGAAAAAAGAAATTGCTCAAAGGGATATTTGGACTTAACAGTGTCCTTGTGTACTGTGTCTCTCCCAGGGACCCAGAAGGCACCTTGGGAGCTGCCAGTCAGCTCCAAGCTGACCATTCTGTCAGCATTTATGAACACCTACAGGTACAACATTACTCACTGAGGCCAAAGGGCATGGCTGGCAACTCCTATAAATATCTGTGTCATGCTATCTTTTTTGAAACAGTTACTAACACTTAAAATGTGTAAGGATACCCTTAAGACATAGTCAGCCTTCACTTGGTGAATACAGCCTGTTTTCAACACAAGCACACTGACAACATACATCCAACTGTTGACATTTCCCAGGTCCACATGGTAAAGAGGACAGCCCCCCCTTTTTTTTTTTTTGAGCTTTCACTGATCATCTCATTTTTGTCTCTATAAATGTCCCTCTCGTAAGTGCATTCTGTCACCCACCCCCTGACTTTCCACAGCATCATTTTCAAATGTCCAGAGCCATTATGTTTTAGGTCTGATGCTTATAAACAGTACACCTGGATTGTGGATGCTTACGCAAAAGAATCAATCTTGTCACCAAAGTAAACACATTTTATTTACTTATTTAATGGGAAATGTCGAAGAGTGGCACACTGAATAAGTGAGCAGAATGAAGAATAGAAAACACTTGGGGTGACTTATTCATGTTTCTGTCTTCTCCCCTAGTGGCTTTATCTTTTTAAATCTGCAAGAAACTCTCAGTGAGCAAAAGAAAACTATGATGAATCTGTTGAAGACTGATACTTCCAATTACGCAGCCCATGTTTTCATAGTGGGAGAACCTTAACTACTGATTGTTTTTTCTAGGCTCCCTCAAGGTGTGGGGACTGTCCATGACTGTCTGCATACAGCCCTGGCACACTTCTTGGACTCCATCACAAGGGACAGACTTTATCATCCTATATTCCAAGTGACCCACACTGACTTCACCCACTGCCAGTCTTTCTTGTGTAGCACAAATGTTTAAACAGCAGACATAAAGTACATACGCACTGGCTCTTACACTCATCACATCTGCTTACTCGAACAGAACTGCCTCTGCCGTAAAGAAGAACAGACTGAACGGCTGAAATTTTGGGGATCCTAATAAGAGCTCATAGTCAATTATCAGAGAGGATGTGCTAGATGGAGAGGCAGGGTCGTGTGGAGCTTAGGAACGGGAACATCATCTGACTCTCTGGATTCAAATTCCAGCCCCATCCCAGAGGAGTCGTGTGACTTTGGATAAGTTGTGTATCCCCTTTAAAGAAGCTTCCTAAGGTGATTGTGAGGACTGAACAGTGTTTGCCTTTACTGAGCAAGCCCATGGAAGAGTCAGTTAAGAATCACAAAGGAATGCCGAACTACAGCTGAAAGCCAGGCCCAACTCGATTCAGTGCAGACACTCCTGACTAGGGTTCTCCTGACAGCCTCTCAAGCATCTGATGCTGCGGCTCCATCTCCAAGATCTTTAGTCCATGTGTTCCTCTTTCCTTGGTCTCCAACATTCTGCACTTTCCCTGGACTGAAAGAGTAGAAGCCAAGGCTGCACTCCACAGCTCGCAATAAGGCAATGAATGGCCTGCCTCGGTTTAAGCAAGCACATTCTCCGAGTGCAGGAGTTTCTAAAGCCATCATTTGAGAGCCCATTGGAGACGCAGGCTATCCAGTGTCACCGTGGACTCTCTGAATCAGAAATGCTGGTGCTGGTCCAACAATGTACATTTGACAAACTCTTCATGTGACTTCATGCAGCTTGGTTTTGGAAATCATTCTTTTAATGGAACTTGAAACCACATAAGGCACCTAGGTACCCATACTGGTTATCTGATCAAACTAAGTAGATAACTTGAGGATATCTTAGAACTTGGACCCCCGACCTACATCTAGTGTAGTGTATAGCTTGAGGCTCCTCCAGGTCTTGGTTTGGAGACAATGCTTGGATCTCTCAGTAAGACCTGTGTACGAGGCAGTTTGATTCTCTTCCCCTTTTCAGTGATCTCCAGGCCTAACAAGGATTTTACTTTTGTCTTCAGAGTGACCCTCACAATATCTGCAGATGAGCTGAAACAAAATGCTGGTACACTCGGTAGATCTCTACCTCTAGCCCGTGGTTAATTCATGAAAACATCTCATACAAATAGTTGTTCAACTCACAATACTTCCCACCATCAGCTTGGATATCTCCACCTATCAAAAGGACAATGTATGAAACTTACTTTGCTCAAAATTAAAAGCTCAGAACAACCTAAAGAAGAGAGAAGCTGGGAACATTCATGAGTTTCTCCTTATTTCTTCTCCTATACTATTCCTTCACACACACACACACACACACACACACACACACACACACACACACAC
>CAJQZJ010004687.1:9195329-9223487 GCA_907164525.1 Lophiomys imhausi | reverse complement strand
GCCAAGTGCCTGGACCTCACCCCCTGCATACCTCCCTTCCACATGTGGTGGAACCTGGCTCCCCATGCCCAGGTTTGCCCCCCTGTATACCTCCCTCCCACACATGGTGGAACCGGGCTCCCCATGCCCAGGTTGGCCCTTCTTGGGACAATGCTCTGCCCTGGCAGACTCCCAAAGGAACAGGTTAGAAAGTCTATCTGAATGTCTTCTGCACTCATTTAAAAAATGTGATTTCTTAATAACACATTTCGATTTTACACTTCCTAAAACTTTAACAAATTTAAATTTTCCTGTTATATTCCCATTCAGAATCTGCAGTGCTAAATACGCAGTGAAGAAATGCAAATGACAAAATTCTCCAATGATTTCTTGCACACTTGTGATATTGTATAGCTAAAGGTATTGAAACTGTAGCAGCACCTGGGGACATCCTGATCCTCCTGCAAACTGGAGACTTCTGTAAGGTTCAAAGTCACCTTGAGCTAGTGTGTGCCTTTGGGAGTCAGCCTGTGGGTGTTACTCAGTTGAAGATGGGTGTAATCTAAAGATTACTCTAAAGTAATCTTTGGGGTTAGGGAATATTCTCTGATAAAGAATTGTTTTCTAAAATTGAGGAAGAAGTTAAAATTCTTATTATTACTGCTTTGTAATGGAAGCACTTTTCATACTTTTATTTCCTGTTTAGACAGCTCACTGAAGAATCCAAACTACATAATGCAATATCATCATTATCTCAGGTAGAACACAAGACCAGTGTGTTTAGAGATACGCTGGGTACTTATGAAATGGGTTTTATGATCTTTGTTGTTTTTACTGTAATTTCAATTTTGTAGCATTAACCTGAGATATGCATACTGAAGAGTATCCATGTGCATGTGTTTATACGTGTGTGTGTATGTGTACTTGTATGTGCATGCATGTGCATGTGTATACATATATATGTAATACACATATTCATGTGTATGTGTATGTATGTTCATATTTTTAATGCAAATATTTTTAAACATGACACTCTGATTTTCTATCCTAGTTTTTTCTATTTTACTTACAATTTCTTTCTGTTGTGACTCACAATATGGACTCATGACCCACTCCTCATCAGTTGTCAAAGAGCAGCCCATACTTAACAGGGTTATCTTATATCCCTGTCATGAATAACACATGCTTTTGCGTTCTTTACTTAATTAAGATAAATTAACAAGTCCTTAAATTCCCATGTGTATATGGAGCCAAATGTGGGGCTTTGCATATTCTGCCTCAGTAGGTTTTGATCTGGAGCCTCAGACTCTGAATTTCTGAGAAGCTCAGGGTAGTGCTTCTGCAGTGACTGTGAGGAGAGCCTTTGAGGACTGACTGTTGCATGCAGCTTAGGAGACAGCAGGGCACATGACACACCAACACCATGCAGAGAATGCTGCCAAAGTAAGAGGCCCAAAAGCTCAGTGTGCTTATGCATTTCCTGAAGACACACAGCACAGCAGCAAGGAAATCCATGTCCTTCCATGGGGCACCTGGTGACACCCACACTTCATAATTCCCTCTTCCATGGTTTTCACTCCATTTCCTCTCTCTATATCATACACCGCAAAGCCACTCTGGAGTGTGTTGCCTTATGCTGTAGATGTGGTGGACAAGGCAGAGCAACTGGCACAGATGTGGTGTTAGGTCAAGGCTTGATTGCAAACAGCCAGTGGATAAACATAACCGCAGTGCTGACTCCACATCCTCATACAGAATCGGTTTGCTGATTTGTCCTGTCAGTGTCTACTCTATGGAACAGAGCAGAAGCCTTTATAAAGGAGGCAGATACAGAAAGCAATGCTCTCCAGTTTGCCTCAGTCTACAGTGCAGACAGCGAGAAAGGAGAATTGAGAAAGGGATAGAGGATGCATAGGTCCTGGTGCAGAGGTAGCTGGGGGCAGCTGGGCACATGGGGTAGGTGCTGCACTAAAGTCAACCGTGTAATATAGTGTCCCAGTTTCTCAGACATGTTGCCTCCTCCTACTTGTAAGAACCAGGATATGGCAGACAGCAACTTGTACTTGGTGAGAAGTTTAGGGGAGGGAAGGCTTTAAATGAAGGTGTAAAGCAGTGGTTTCAACTACAGAAGGAGTAAGTCCCCAGAGACACTTGGCCATGTCTTAGCATAACTTGGGGTATGTGTCAACACTAATGGCACCCACTGATGAGAGGGCAGGGGTGTTGCTAAAGCATCCCACAATGCACAGGGTTGTTCATATACCAAATAATTCTCTGCTCCATAATGTCAGCACAGAGGTTATCAAACTTTGTCAGAAGTTCCTGAGAGAGAGAGAGAGAGAGAGAGAGAGAGAATATATACATTTCCCCAGCCCCTCACTCTCTCCCAGAGTATAAGAGACATGGTGGGGCTGAGGAGGGCGAGGTATGCCTCCTGTTTCAATGGATTGAGATTTCTTTTCCTTTCTTTCTTTCTTTCTTTCTTTCTTTCTTTCTTTCTTTCTTTCTTTCTTTCTTTCTTTCTTTCTTTCTTTCTTTTTTTTTGCTTGTTTTTCGAGACAGGATTTCTCTGTGTAGCCCTGGCTGTCCTGAACTCACTTTGTAGACCAGGCTGGCCTTGAACTCGCAGAGATCTGTTTGCCTCTGGCTCCCTAATGCTGGGATTAAAGGCATGCACCACCATGCCCAGCAATGGATCCATTACTAATAGCAAGAAAACAGCTGCTGATGGGGTCGGCTAAGAGCCAAACTGAAACCCAGAAGACGTCAGGAAGTCTTGGGGAGGGCATCGGCGCTGCTCTGCATGGTAAGAACGCAATAAGGAATGGCTGAAATGTGGTCACTACTACTGTGCCCTGGCTACCTTGTCTCTTTAAGGCCAATAGCAGCTGTCCTTTACCCAGAGGTAAGGTTTGCTCTTGGCTGTTGTGGAAGTCCCAATATGTCAGGGACTGCCATTAATTGCCTCTGGAGTTGATATATAAGCCCTCCTTTGCCCGTCAGCTGGGGTTCTGCCGTAGACACAATGGCACTGGTTGCCACCTCTTGGGGACTGCTATCATAGTCCCTACTGTCCCACTGGTGGTAGTTTGTACTTGAAGCCACTCCTCAGGCAAGTCTAAAAGGAGTCCTGGACCGGGAGCAGTATGGGGTAGGGAGCACTGTGTTCATGGTGTGGAGCACCCACTGATCCCCCAGGAGACCCTGGAGTGCAGGACCAAGAGTGCCACCTTGGAGCTGGCCCCACTGCCACAGATCTTCAGAATCACAACTCCAGGCACATTCCATTCCCTGCCATGGAGAAAATGAACAAAACCACACCTTCTGCTCAAGGAAAGCAAGTATCAAAGGTGCACAAACATAGTCTCTCTTAAGTTACTGCAGCCCCTCTGGTCACATTGCTACAAGGCCATGAGAGTTCTAATAAGTAACAGGACATGGCTCAGAGAGGAGAGCAGATCTGACTATAGAGGGGATGAGGGCAGGGTGAGGAGCAAGGGCTGTTGTAAGGCCACAGATCCCAGAGCCATTATAATCACAGAACAGGAAAAAAAAAAAAAACCAAACAAACCAAAAAACCCAAGCTGCTATTTTAAACACTGGGGAGGAATGAAAAAACAAGAACTGTAAGACCCCCAGGGCAATGTCCAATCACCCATCTTCTTTGTATTGGGAATTCTGAACCACTAAACACCTTAAGGAGGAAGGGCCACAATAAAAGCTAAGAACTACTAAAACTCTAAAACTGCTACAATCACTCTGTGGCCAAGAACTTCCTTATGTGGTCTTTGTGTGTGTGTGTGTGTGTGTGTGTGTGTGTAAAATTTGTCTCAGAATGTTAGCCCAGCAGGAACTTGTCACCTTAAGTCCTTGCTGTCATAAGTTGAGACTACGGCTACCTAGCTTAGGGTTGGTTTGCACAGGCTACCATCAGAGCGCTCTGCTCACAGCTCAGCAGAAAGTGGAGTTTCCTACAGCTCACCTTTACACAGAATTTCAGTTTGGGGCTCTGAGTTCTCCCCAATCCTACGAGGAGAGAGGCATTCTATCTCAAGTATGCTGGGATTGGATCATGTTGTTTTTTTCTCTTTTTTTAAGAGAAAAGAACAGCCAAGCTTTTCTACAGGCCAGCCTATTCCCTTATTCATAACACAGGCCAGCAGGCCTTGTAAGTGTATATTCTGGGTCATCTGAGGACACTGGGGTGTTCATTTTAAAATTAGATTCATCCTAATTATATGAAAACAGCCCACATGTGGTTGGCCAAAACACCAGCAAAACATTACTCAGCACCTGCCTGTTGGGTGTGCCTTCACCAGGACAGTGCTGGACTAGTTTAACAGCAGGCCCTGCCCTCTTAGAACCTCAAATCTAATGAAGAAACACCTCATTGGCAAATAGGAGCTCTTGACACTGAGCAACAAAGAAACCAACATCATTAAGTGACCTGAACACATAGTATCCCATGTAGACAGAGGGTGAGGGACACTCAACAGAAGTGACACGTGCTTGCAGGACATAATCAGAAAGAATTTCAAGCTTGATCCTACACAACTCTTTACTCCTTATGTTCAAGCTGAGGATGAAAGCTGGGGACTCCAGTGTGCTAGACAAGCTGCACAAGGGCTCAGCCCTTGCCACGTGAGTACCTATGTATTCAGGCATGTATGTGCATGTGTGCACACGTGCATGTGCCGGTATGTGTACTGAACTCATTTTTATTTTATCTCTTTTTAGAGTTTCTCTTCTGGGGTGGAGACTGTGCTCAAGTCCCCACACATGTTAGGCACACATATAACCTATCAGTGACTGACATCGCTATCCTTATTATACCATCTCTTATAAGGGACTTGGACATCCTCAGCTTTTGACCTTGGTGGAGATTCTGGTCTCCTACCCACATCACAGTCAGGATACAGGAGAGACCTCTACTGAACTCATCCATCAGGGAGCATCATACTGACCTTCTCCTTTGCAGGGATTATTTTGAGGTCTAAATGATGCTGCAGGTCAAATTCTATATATTTGGTTGTGAGCCTAGCCTTTAACGGCTGAGCCATCTCTCCAGCCCTGGTCAAATTCTAAAAAGTGTCATTCTCAGCCTTTTAAAGAGTTCTGCAATTTGCAAATTATGACAGTATTATGCCATTGTACTCCATTACTGTTACTGAAGTGCAAAGCCAGTAAGTAACTAGCCAGAGGAGTCATGGCCGGGAGGTGGGAATGCTAAGCATTCCATTGGCTACCTTGGGTGCTGGTGTGGATGTCCACTCCCCCTACATGCATCCAAACCCTGATCTCCGTCTCTCCAGTGTCAAACTCACAACTGATCCAAGACAAAGGGTGGGGGTCTCCCATCCCCCCACCATGGATGAGGCCAGTAAGGGAAGTGGCCCCCACCTCCCATCCAACCCAATACAGGACATCACTGGAGCCTGCCTGTGGGTGGGGTTCCCACCACGAGCCAGGGAAAGGACACCTAGAGATTCACTTCTGTACACTGAAATACCAAGAGTTAGCTGCAGCTGTGACTGAGAGACTATCTGGATCAACTGCTTCACACTGGGAAGTCCAACTCTCAAAAATGTCAGCCATAGTTTGCAGAGACAGACTTAGATACAACTGCTGAACCCGGGAAACTAGAGTGTGCCCATCATTGATTCCTACGCATCTCCCAGAACGATGCACTCTGTTTATCAGGGGTTGGCCGCCATGTCTGTTTCCTTCTTTCTTCCTTTTACTGACAATTGAACCCAAAGTCTTGTACGTGTCAGATGAACACTGTACCCCTAAGCAACACCTCAACCACCCTCCTTACTTCTTTCTTAGACTAAAATATTTTAATAAGAAGTGATAAGGTTTTCAGAAAGGTAAAATATACAGTTATAATTAGAAGGAAGGTAGTTCTTTTTCTTTTTCCTTGCCTTGTGTTTACTCTTCATGCCTCTTACAATTCCTTTATGGGGGTATTTTTACAGACTTGGGTGAGTATGTGACAAAGGATATTTATCATTGGGACAATAAATAAATATATTTTTATAACTAAAAAAAGAGATGACCAATTTTAGTAAGCAATACTGGAATAAGTACAAGGAAAATTAACATTTTATAAATCAAACTTAAGTAATGCTTCATTTGAACAGCCTTAAGCCCTTACTTCAGGGAAATAATTCAATAGTTCTGTCAACATATCAAGAGGCAGCTCTGGTTTTCTGCTCCCTGACATCTGTACTAATGGCACTCATGCTGTTTAAAAGATACTGGACATTAAAATACATTACTAATATTTTTATACTGTTCACATGTCAATGTTTCCAATATACCGAGTAAAATAAAAAACAGATTGAAACTAAACTCACTAGCTCTTTTTTTGTCAGTTAATGTGATAATCAGACAAAAAAAATGTACCTATGTGACTCACAGAATCCTTCTTGCAGACAATGCATTGATTCCCACCAGAGGATTCCAAGCTTCAAGCCCCCACATTTTTTGAAAATAAAGTTTTATTGATATGTGGTGTGCCCATCTGCTCACATATTCTCTATGGCTGTTTTCTCTCCATAGTTGTAAACCCAAGAAGCTTGAATAGAACCTGCATGTTTTGAAAGTAGATAATACTTACTATATGGACCATTATAGAAAATTCTTGCCAACTCTTGGGCTAAGGATAAATGAGAAGTCTAATTTACCCATAATTATTGTTTTATGACTGGGAAATTCAAGCTCTGATAAACCAAGGTATTTAATAAAACTACTTTTATTTGTAATTAGGTGGTATTTCTATAATGCCATCCCATCATTCATTCATTCATTCATTCATTTTTATCATCTATTTATAATTTTGATTAAAAAAATCAACTAGAAGACAGAATATCAAATACTTTCAATACAACACAGGCATTATTTCTCTCTGGTCATAGAGAAGCAACTGTGATTCTGTCAGACACAGGAAACATGGGTACAATGTCCTTTAGAGTCACACATAACTGTGAGGAAATTGAAAGACAGTCTTTAAGCTTCATTTGAAAACATCTTAAGGAGAATCCAACATGTAATATGCTTTCGAATTAAACTTGAAATTCCCTCAAACATAGAATAAGCCTGCTAAAAATCAAGATAATGAAATTATCACGTTTTGAAGAGAGTTAAGCCTGTTTCCAGAGACACTGGGCAACAGGCAACAGCCTAGGCGCAGTCAGCCTTCCTCCCTGGTCAGGAAAGAGCCCGCGTCTGACACCTGCCCGCCCTAGCAGCCTCCTTTGCTGTCCATCACATGCACCAGAATCTTCACAGGTTTCTGATCACTTTACCCCATCCTCACTTCCCATCTTATTTCCTGTTTTTTTTTTTTTCCCAGAGCCCTCTCCATACCTTGCTATACATTCCCACTGTACGCACCATGCTGATTACATCACAGGATTTATCAATGCTGTGAGTGCTTATCCAGTATCAGTACTTCTGTTACTGTGAATACCTAATATGTGACAGAGCCAGGATGTCAGCTAAGGCTTACACCATGTAATGGATCTTTACATATTACAGAGGCAGAGGCTGAATGCAGACAAACCTACAGTGTACAGGACAATCTCCCAACAAAGACTTATCTGGCCCCCATAGTAATGATGCCTGTTATTGAGACACACTGTCACCTCCTGTACTCTGTCCCAGGAGGCTCTGCACATTTCCTTAGCAAAGATTTTTAAATGTTTGCAATGGTGTTTTGACACCCACTTTCACTCCTAGCACTTAGCAAGAGCTCAATTCATTTGGGATGGATGGATGGATGAATAGGTGGACTCGAGGAGAAAGTATAATTTAAAACTTCATTTCATGGAAACTTCAATTTTGATAAATCTGAGCATATGTCGTTTTCTTCTTCCCTCTTTTCCTCCCTCCTTTTTTCTTCCTCCCCCTTCCTTTCTGTCAGGTTTTCTTTATTTTTTTTGGGGGGGGGGCATTGAGACAAACATAGCCACGGCTGATCTCAAACTTAAGATTTTCCTGCATCAGCATCCCAAATGCTGGAATTACAGGTATGCATACTATTGTGCCCATCATGAGAACATATTCTTAATTAATAGTAAATATTACATGTGGAATGCATTTCCAAGCATGACTTCACCTTGTAATTATGAATGTACAGAGCATAAAACAAAATCAGCAACCTAAATAAATGGGATTAGTTTATACCCTAAAAGGCGTCAGGAGTGCAGGTGTTTGTCGAATTCTATACAAGGAATAAGCTACAGAATGAATCAGTTTCAAAGGCCACGGCTTATTTTTGAAGAGGCACTCTGTATTAAGTTCTCTTGTTCCTTCTTTTTTTTAAAGGAAAAATCAGACAAGAGTACATACATACATAAGAGTTCTACTTTTCCCTGCTGTGGCTGCATTTCAGACATAAGTGCATTAGTCAGGATCTGTAGGCACTGGAAGATAGCAGGAGTTATAGGAAAGCTTAGATGGGATTGTAAGGGCAAGTGGAAGTACAAGAGATGGAACATTCTCTCTTGTGTAAATTACTAGTTTAAGCATTAGAAAATAAGTTACGAGATGATGTACATTATGATTGTTATATTTTAAAGTAACAGAACTTTCACATTCTCTCATCCTCATGAGAGAATTTGTTGCTTCATACCCATGCATGCATGTAACACACACTCACTCAAAGAATATGGTGATGGCATAAGTTTAGTTACCTACACTCCCACTCTTGGACAACCTTAACACATACCAGTGTAAAATTAGACTCTAAGACTTTTATATTAAGTTGCTATTCTCAGGGTTTCAAACACACGAGGTACAAAGAACAAAAGGAGCTCATAGTAAAAGGCAGGATGTGACAACACATCCAAGAGTCAGAGAAAGAACTCAAAGAGATAACAGGATCTACGTCCTGAGATATCAGCATGGACAGCATTTCATACCATGACAAGGGCACTGCCTTGGCCTCTGTGTGAGAACACAACACACGCCTGCCACAGAGACAGATTCTGCAAGCTTGGGCATGTGAGTTGGTGAGACATTGATCCATACAGTAGGGAAATGTGAGAAAAAGGTGAAGAACTTGGGGAATAGCATGGCTGTCAGTGCCAGTCATTCTTTGCTGGGCTCATCCACAGTCTTGGCAAAACAAAACAAAACAAAAACATGAGGGAGGGCAGTGTCTGAACCTTCCTGAGCACCCAGGAGCAACTGATGCTGAGGGTTAGAACATTCTGTGGGTTCCTAAATGTCTGTCACCAAACATGATCTCCCCTAAATGTTGGGTATGCCCTACCATTAGGTGGCAATATTCCATTAGGAATAGGAAAACACACATATGTAAGTGTGTTTGGTATGGAACATATTTTGTACATGTGAGCGATTGTTGGTAAAACAGGATCCAGAAAAATAAAATCTAGAAGAAAATATCAGGATGAAGGAGATAAAATAGAATTCAGATGTGTAGGATGGAAACGTCGTCAAATCACAAGCTGGGCCATGACTTTACCCTTTGGTTTTAGTTTTTCAAAAAACATCCACATAAATGTCACTTAATTTTTGGCAATCATGGCCTAGTAGCAATCCAAGGTTATTTTCTGGCCAAAGTCTCAAATATGGTTACTCAAGGATTTAAGACTAGATGTACATACATATTGCACAGACTTAATGTGTCATGAACATCTTGACACTGGAGTCATTGGACACATATCCTGGGGGTGCGGCTTGTGAGGTGGTGGGTCTGTGGTGATGAAAAGCCACAGGATGTTTCCTAGACATGGACCCTCTTGGGTTCAAGTCCACGCTTCTGACTATCAACTTAGAAAAGGCAGCAGGGTTCATCACAGATACTGGCTTATCACTGACCAAGAGCTGCCAGCTGTAATGGGAGTTAGATAGATATAAATTAGATTTAGTGAATATCCAGGGGCTTCTGAGTCTCTTAAAAGGGGACATGAAGATCAGTCTGGCATTTGTGGGTACTTGGCATGGCAGCATATGGACTAAAAATAAGGTTTATGGCTTGGTAATGTTTCCAGCTGCGAAGAGCCTTATGAAGTAGGCAGAGCCCAGATTAGGCTGAAGCCAGGTGGAACCAGGAGAGGCCCTATTTGAGTATGAAGTAGGTGGAGCCCTAGAGTTCCCATGCTACAGACAACAAGATACAAGATGGCCCATATCATCTGATGGAGAAAATGCAGGAAGACTGAAAAGCCGATTTCAAACAGAGCCGTAAAAATATGGGTAGCTCTCCCTGAGGCAGAAGGAAGCTGGTGAGCAGAGAAGGCCTCAGCAAGGCAGGAAAGGCCTAGGACTAAACCCTGAGGCACAGAATTTGCCCTGAGGGGTTCCACCAATTCAAACAGCTGCCTGAATAGAACTGTGGCCAGCCCCAACAAGTGTGGCAGAGTGGCTGAGTGTCTACTACAAATTGATCAAGTTGGTCTATGGACAGCTGAGGCACCAAAGAGAAGAAAGCCTCAAGCCTCATTTAAAGTGAAGCTGCCATAGCCATGCAGTAGCCAACTTACCCTAAAGGATTTACATCTGAGGTGTTCCTGAGGAAAGACTGTTGACCAAGTGCCATAAAGGATCTATTCCTGAGGTGTTCCTGATGACTGAGGACCTGCCCCAGAGACTGTATCCTTCTGAAAGGTTAGGGTTAGTTGTTAGATAATAGGCATTTATAGTTATTAATAGGGCTAGTCATTAGGTAATAAGTTATTAGGTAATTTGTTATAAGTGCCTATAGCTCTTAATAAATACATTTGTTATTAGAAGTTTTGAATTCAGCCAGCACACAGTGTCTACAGAACCCCCCTGAAATTAGGGTATTAGAAACCCAAGAACATAAGCATTGGTATCAATTATTACTCTGATTCTCAGCTGGCTAAATTTCTGAGAGGAGGATATGGAGGCATGCTATTGTGACTGTGTGTTTTGGATGTGGTGTCTGCTCAACTTTCATAATGCACTAGAAGTTCTGGAACTTAAAGTGGAAAGTGAACATGCTCTGTCAGAAACTCATTGACCCAAACACATTCAAGCTCTTAGCTTCAGTGGGTGGATCCCAGTGGTGTTTACCCTGTACAAGACAAGTAGCTCTTAGAAATAAAGTGAAGTTAGCTCACCTCCACCCCAGCCAAGGGATCTTAGAAGAAACTCCAACAGGCACATCTATTTCATCAGTGGAGGACACAGCAGCATACCTGGCCTTAATCTGTGCACACTGTTCCACCTGTCACCAGCTACACCCTGAACTTCAAAGTGTGTAAGAGGGTCAGGAACATGGTAGATGTACAAATAGCTGCAGACTGAGAAATGAAACCAAGGCATGAAAACGACTTTTGAACAAACAAGTGGCTAGCTTTCCACACATTGTTTATCCAGCTCTGACACAAGCTCGAGTCCTAATCATAGAAACAGTCACATGCTCTGGCTCCTGATGCAATCCAGACATTCATTTTTGGCCAAGCCATGTTGAAAGATGGTGTTCATACTGACATGGAAGGGAAAGAGAAGCACTGTCATGTCTCAACCCATTGCCTTCCAACAACAGTGCCCACACGCCAAAGTCTTTCTAGACACTCAGTGTCAGGGACAGGCAAACCTGCAAGCAGGCTCCCATCACAATGTAGAGGTAGGACAGAGAAGGAACAGACAGCCCTGAAAAACAGAGCTACAAAGATCAGGGCACAGAGCATTATGGGTCCGTGATCAGGAAGTCTACGACTATAGGCTCATTTTCAAACACCCAGCTTCCCTGTCCTCTCTAGTTGCTTCAGACAAAAGCCAGGCCCCAGGCTGGTACATTGGATGTTTGATAAAGTTAAGCTTAGTGAACATGTAGCCATTCATTCTGCTCATTTTCTGACCTCTATTTAAAAATTGAGGCTTATTCCAGAACCTGTACCAGTGGGCTACCCCACAGAGAAATTTACTCTAGGACTCTTTTCTTCATTATGCGCTCTGCATTTTTCTCCTCTTGAGAGTTCATCAAAGACATGACAAAAAAAGAACTCCACTTCATTCTCTGTGACTCTGTCAGGTATCATGGTAAACATCCTCCAAATGGCATCTGATCCATTCTTCTGAACACCAATTTCAGATAGACCCCCCCCCCCCACACATCCTCCTTATTTTTCTGTTAAATTGGCTGTCACAAACCAAAGTAAATAATAATAGTAAGCCCTTTGGATTTTGGTGTAATTATCTTCTTCATTCCTGAAAACATTAATCTTTTCTTCCCTCTCACTATTAATAACACTAGTGTTATTTTGTAGGGTTTCAAAAATCTATTTTAATTATTACTTTCTTTTTACAACACATGTATGTGTGTGAGGGTATGTGTATCCAATTACAAGTGCCCAAAGAGTCCAGAAGAGGGCATCTGGGCCCCCAGGGATGGAGTTACTGGCACTTCTGAGTTGTCTGGCATAGGTGCTAGGAACTAAACTCAGGTCCTCTACGAAAACAGCAACCACTCTTAATTGCTGAGCCATCTCTTTAGTCCTGTTTTGCAGATTTTTATTATGTAAAAATAAAAAGTATGTTGTATATTATTACTCAGACACATTTCTAACACTTGGTTCTCTGTAAAAGTAAATTATCATGATTATCAACTGCAATTTTCATGTGTTCTCAATTTGAAAAAATTGTCATGAATAATAATTTGAAGATGACCCTTTAGGCACCAAACTCTGGTCATTTCAAAACTCAGATTACTGAATATTCCTCACAATCACCTGGATCGGAATATGTTTATGAAAGTGAAAAAATGGTATGTGTTGGCGGGAGACACAGCCAAAGGCTGACTGGCTAACAATACATAACAATGAGCAGGTTCTTCCCAAATATATCACCAAGAACTTTTCTAGGTTGTGTTAGACACAACAATCCTGATTTTCTCCTCCCAGCCACCATTTTTGTAGCCTAAACACTACCACTGTCAGTCCTTGGACCCCCTCAGAGGTTCCAGAGGCCATGGCAAGACCTGAAAGTGTGAGAAGTCCTCACATTCACCGGGTGATGTCCAGGGTCTGGAGTTTCACTCTCAGTTCTGATAATACCTCTGGAATGAGTAAGATTCTGCTGAAACTCCAGTAACTAAAGGTCAATATCTTCAGGAATCAAGGGGACTGGGAATGCGTAAGGCAAAAACATTGTTGAGGACTTCTACACAGCCAAGGCAAAGGCCAGCAGGAGGAACTTGGAGAATTAACGATACAGAAAGGCAGACTAGCTATTGTCAGATGGAGAGCAACAGAAGAGAGAGACAGATGCAAAGTGTGTGTGTGTGTGTGTGTGTGTGTGTGTGTGTGTGTGTGTGTGTGTATTCAAACCTAACCAGATTTTGGTATGTTCCAAATGGCAATGGTTGAAGTAGTCATTCAGGCATTTGGGGAGGGCAATGTTCGGGCACAATCTCTAATTTGCTCAATTAAAATTTATCTGGTGCCCTCTGTGTGCTGAGTATTCTTCCAGATGCTGGAAAGCAGGGTAAATGAAGTAATCATCACTACTGCCCTCCTAGACTCTCTACTTTGTCATCTAGAATGTCCAGAATTCAGTTTCAAAAAGGAAATTGCTAAGTATTGGATCAAAAGAACAGTTTTGATTATAGCCAGTACTGAGGGGAAAACAAACCAACAAACAAAAAACCAAACACCAAAACAAAATAACAACAGAACAGAACAAAAGCAGAGGGATCTTTGAGAGAGAATGGAGGATTAAGGACTAAGCTTCCTCAAGTGCTCAAGGAAAGACTTTGTAAGAGGGTAACATGCAGCTTCCACTAGAGCAAGAGGCCAGAGAAGCCCATCACCTCTGCGCTGATTTCCACGAAGAAAGGCGAGCTAACTGTGAAGGAAACACAGAAGCTCACTGGTGGGTCCACTCATCCTTCCAGCATCTACAAAAACTCAAGCCAGGAGAGGGGCCTCGGCTTTCTCTTCCTAAGGAGAGTTTAACAAATAAATCATCCTTTTGCAGAGGTACTGGATCATGGGGAAGTTGCAAGTCATCTTTTGTTACATCAGAGTTTACCACAAAGAAGCTGGAAGGGGAGAGGGAATATTTCAGTGCCTGTTACTTTATATAACAATACCCTGATGTCAATGAAATTGTGCTCTATTATGCTTTTCCATTGTAATAAATTGAGAATTGTTTCATTTTTTTTAAAAAAAGAACAATCCTGAAGTTATGTTCAGTATCACTTTTACTCACAAAATAAAGCATATTTTCCATTTCAAGTATATAATAAACCTTTGGAATTCATTTAAAAATAGGATTCTAATTAGTATCTGTTAATATGGGCAAGCAATAAATTGCTCTTCCCCCGTCTCTTCACCTAAAAATGGTCCAAGCAAAGCACTTTTTACTTAATTTCTGCTAGGGTCAGTTGAAGCACAACCAATAAGTACGAAAACACTGTAAAGTCTGCCTCTGTTCAAAATACTTCCCACTCAAACATCTTTTTCATTAATGGTTCCCAGCGCATGACTTCTTTCAGAGCTAGAAATAACAAGCTGAAGTGATTAGGGAGATCAGTCACCCAGAATATTCACAATGAATCATGCAACGTTTTTTGTTTTTTTTTTCCAAAAAGAAATTTTTATTCCTTCGCAATACAGTGTGGCAATATTTCATTACAGTATCAACAAACACGCTAAAGCATGTAAAGATACTGCCCAGCGAGTCTATGGTACTTAATTCATCCATCATTAACAAAATTGCTGTGTTCTATTCATGCATTGAACAAGGAATGCTTGATTTGTTTGGTTTCAGACAGATCTTTCAAACCGATCACGAGTACCTTGTATCAATCACACTCGAAGAGGGGGAATTTATTCAATGTTATTTTTCTGATTCGATATAGCCTTTGAGTTCTCCATGTTCTTGGAAAGGGCAGGATGGGAGATTGAACTTGGCTGTCCAGGTACCCCTTTCTTTATTTGACTCACTTTAGGAATGTTTAACACACCCTTTTAAAATTTCCCATTTGGGGCAAATTATACATTTAGCCTTTAATTGAAAAACAAAAAGCAAAAAACAAAACCAAAAACAATCCACGTATACACACACCCCACCCCCTCCCTCTTAAAAACAAACCAGGCGGCTTTAAGAATTAGCTTCAATAATAATCCACTGTAGTCATGGGAAATCCTCCTCCAAAATGACAACTGACCCTAGCAATAGAAACGCTCCAAAGACGTCTTCCCCGGTCGTGGGGGCGTACAGCTGACACCACCGGGATCACCACCAAGCCGCGCGACCCCAAAAGATGTTGCGTCAAGAGAAGCAAAAGAGCGACTCTGGAGGGGGCGAGCCCGCGGAGGCGGTGAAAGGCAAAATCGCCAGGCACTGGCCAGCGCACGTTTACATTCGGGAGCTTTCTCCTTTCAGAACCCTGGGGTTCCGGGGCAGGAGCAAAAAAAGAGGGGGACAGAAGACCCACAGTCCCTTTAAACCGCCCGCCCCCGCGCCTGTCAGCCCCTTGCGAACCCTCGTGTCCTACAACTTCCTCCTCATGGAAACTTCCACTCGGTTCGGTGCCCAGGACGCCAAACTCCATTTCACAAGGAGCCTGTCCCTAGCCGGATCCGGGCTTCAGCTCCCTGCACCCGGGTGCCCGAGCCCGAGAGGAACCGGACGCAGAGGCCCACGGCGGGAACGCCGCGCGCCTCCGGCCACTCGCGCCCGGCCCGCGGGACCTGTAGCCCCCCGCCCACCCCGCGCCCCCGCCGCGCCACGTTACCGGAGCGCTGGAGCCTGGCGGTGGCGCCCCGAGGCGGCGTGCGGGCGAGCTGCGGCCGAGCAGCCGGTGGCCTCCGTGGAGCTGTGTGGTCGCATTAGCCATGCAAAGTTAATCCCGCCGCGTCACGCCGGCCGCCCGCCCGAGGCTGCGCCGTGCTCGGCCGAGCCGCAGTCTCCTCCCCGCTCCGCCCCCTCCGCCACCGGGTCCCGTGCTGCCCGGGCTACCGGGCGAGCTCGACTCCCTGTCAACTCTCCTCCGGCGGGTCCTGGGACACTGGCGACCTCCCTGCTGCGACCTGCGCGGGCGGGGAGGTGAGGGCCCGAGTCCCCGCTTGCCGGGGACCCGGCGCGCAGCCTTACTCTGGACTAGGGCGCCGACTCCGCGCCGGCGTGCGAACCGCTGACCGTTCTTCCCCTCTAGTCCTCCAGCCGGGTCCGATTCGCGGTAGACTCAGGCCACCCCGAGCTCCGCCGGTGTCGCAGCGACGAAAGGGCCTCCCGGCCGCGCACCCCGTCACGGCCGGAGCAGCCGGCCACTCGGGTGCCCTGCGCCGTCGCCTGCGCACCTGCTGCCTAGGTGCGGGCGTCCCCCCCCCCTCCCTGCGACCCCGCGGTACCGGCGCCTTGTGCGCCGCCCTGCCTGGGGTCACATAGCTGCGGATCTGGTGGCCACGCGTCCACCCACCGAACTGCAGGCGCGCGGAGGTTCGAGTTGGGGTGTCATTCCTGTAGTTGGAGACAGTGTGACGGTAGGTGGGTGAGTGGATGAGTGACAAGAGATAGAGGAGACCTCCAGGAGCACAACACTGGGTCCGCCCGACAGGCGCGGCAGGTGTCACGGCGCTCCTCCTTCCGCCCCCAAACCACTTGTGGCGCTCGTGGGACCATGGGGCGCTCAGATCCCTCTGGGGCTCTGGCCACTTTGCGGTCCCCGTACCTCTGGACAATGCCTTGCTTGCTCTAAAGGAGACATGCCCCCCTCGCACGCACGCACACATTAAGTGTGTGCCGGCTTGTTCCACAAGTAGGATTTAAAGGGACTCCTCATTATGTTGTCTCTGTCCTGGAAATAAACAAATAAAACCGAAAGACAAAAATAATCTCTACCCTGGAAGGGCTCTGTCTTTGCAAACACAGGGCTCTGAAATGTCGGTACCTCAAGTCCCCGAAGGCCGAGCACTCAGGTTGGGAGAAAACACAGCAGGCGACTGTGGTCTGCTCCAGACCGGCTTCCAGCTGCGCCTCGGAGGTACGCTTTACTGGAAAAATGCCGAGTACTCGGAGAACACGCAGCTAGTGGGAAGTTACAGTTGGGACAGAACTACTTTGAGGACAGACTACAATTATGTTCCTATGAACGGTGTTTAAAAATACCTTGAAATTCCTTCTTCAGTATACTCATGTAACAACAGTGCAGTATACTGAGCCTGGATATCTCAACGGAGGGAATAATGTCTAGATTATTTTAAAGAGTTTTCTAGATTTCCTCCGGGTGATAAGGTTTTTTTTTTTTTTTCCCCTAGAGTCTCTTGGGAGGTCCACAAGAAAGGAGAATGGAGAGAGGCTGACACCTCTGACCACAACACTAACAACCGTGGCGAATCCGAAGCTTTCCCTGCCTGGGCAGAGAAGGAATTCAGCAGGACTGAGGAGAGAAAGCTGCAGACAGCAGGTTTTGGGCGAGGACGCTGCCTTTCCCAGCGGTTGCCCTTTGGATTCTTCGCAAGAAGTCTGTGTTTTATTCCTCGCCCCGAATGAAGCCTCACCAAAAACTTGCCGGCTCTAGAGTAAGAGTTGTTTTTGCAGGCAAGTTCTTGGGCTTTGCTCCAAAGCTGCCTTGGGATGTTTTGGTTGGTTTGGAGGAAAGCTGTAGCTTTCCTCCCCAGTTCCACCCAGACAGCCCCCTGGTGGCGGAGAGGAAAAGCCGGGCGCAGGTAAGCTAGGCTGGGTCCAGGTCTTCTAGGAGGCCAAGCCCTGTAAACAGCTCCTTAATAAGGGTCGTGGAGGCAAATTCAGGAGGCCCTGAGAAGCCCAGAATCCCGGGACATTTTACTACTTCTTCTCCGACGTATAACTCAGAACCATTTTTTTCCTTGAATTATTTCTCAGGAAAGATACATACTGAAAATGAACTATAAAAACCAAAGCAACAAAAATGTTCCTTTTCTTTGTACAGATGGCTTTGTCTTCATGATTTCATTTTGCCTGAAAAATTATGAAATTAGAATCTATTAAACAAGTCACGTGACACAATTCACTAGACTGGCTGCGGCAATGTTATATAGTCGGGACACTCAAACAAGGAGACCTGGTAGTATTGATTCCTTTTGAACAGGTATTTAGAGAGCCAGATGGTGGGAAGGGGCTACTATCAGAGTCTATTACACAACGGGACAACACAGTATCAGAGGAACGTGCAGGAAGGCAGAAGATAGTCTATCCTGAGAGCACAGGATCCCAAGCCCCATCTTGGCTGACTTGTGATGTATAGTTGCTATTTTCAGAACCCATGATCACAGTTCTCCTGACCAATCCATGAAATTCAGGTTGATGACTACAGTCAAGGAAGCAATTCATCCATTTGTTTCCTGCAGAACTACTGGGCAAGAAAGAGTATGAAAGATGGAGTCCAATAGGAGTGGGTTCCGGGTCCTAGTGCAGCCAGCCACGCAAAGGGTATGAAGGGATCTTTAATTAACATGCTGAAATGTGGTGCATTGTGAATGATTATCGTGTTCATGTATATTTTTGAAATATTTTCTCTCAATTCCCGTGTTTGTGAACACTGCTTACATCTTAGCTTGATGTGAATGTCCTACTTGCCTACCCAAGCTTTGTTCCTGCCTACTGTGCCTGTGAACAAGAATCTAGTTGGAGAAAAAAAGCTGAAGTTAGAATTGACCATATATAAAAGATGGTGATTATGGCAAGGAATTGTCATGGAGAATTAGAGGTGTGGAGTGGGGGCCGCCTCAGAGAGTTCACACAGAAGGAGTTCTTGAAGGTTCACAAAGTTGTAGATTGTTTTTCTGAGGGGGTGGAACATTAAATCATTCTATGAACCCATCAGCAGTCTCTGGAGGCTGCTCCTCTGCCTCATGACCTAGGCTTGGAGAGTCTAAGACCTTATGTTCACTATATGAAGGCCCCAGGCATCCTGGCCCATCACAGCTGGCTAGAGTTGCCAAATCTACCCCCAACCTTTCATGACAGACTGTTTAGAGAAGATGACAGTTTCAAAACTGATGAGTGGCAGTCCCAGGAGAAAGATACAGTCATCTTTTAGCGTCCCCGAGGTGCCATTCCAGAGTCCCTCCATAGCTATCGGGATCTGAAGATGGCCAAATTCCACCTGTTAAATATGGTGTTTGCATGTAACCAACACTTACCCCCTTTGACCTGTAACTCACTTCTAGATTAACTGCTATGCAAATAGATATTACAGTGTATTAAAGGATTAACACCAAGGAAAGTAGGTCTGCGGATGTTCAATGCACATGTAGGTTTTCTGAGAACGTTCTGCCTGTGGTTGATTGACTCCACAGATGCAGAACTCAGAAAAAGGGAGGGCTGACTATAAACTGCCAGGTGAGATAAGGCAAGGAAGCTAAAAGAGCCCAGGAGAGGAGGGATCCAGAAAGACTGGCTTCAGAAGGCAGAGGGAGAGAAAGTCAGAGCTGTATGCACTATTTGTTAGTACCAGTACAAAATGAAATCAGGAAAAACTGTCAAGGTGGTACAAAGTAAAAGGCTATGTCTTTCCTTCTGAACTCTGTCTTTGGAATTGCCATGGGATTTTTATGTGTTATTTAATAGTCTAAGTAAAGAAAAACAAATGTTTTAAGTTATTGTCACACACTTTACAGTTCATCTATTTTTCGATGTCGGCTTGCAATGCCATTCAAAGAGGATTTAACTGACATGTAATATTGCATTGTCCATCTTTTGCCGTTCATATATGTGTGTGTGCTTTGTCATACTGGAACACTGGAAACACAGACAAAACCCCCTCTATTTCACTTCTTGATATGTGCTCATTTTGCATGTCAACACTGGCCCTGTGGCATAGTGCTGTGTGAAAGAGACCTTGAAGGCCCTTTCCTTGTATCAGTTAGTGAATTCTGGAAAGTAACCATTAGTAAGAAAGTACGTGAAGGCATCCTTAGTTGCTGTTAACTGGGTTCAAAGCTAGCTCCGGTGGGATGGAGATCATGGCCCCTTGGGTTGGCTGTGTCCTCCTTCTTCAGTTCTCTACGGAGCATGCTTACCCCATACCTGAATTTTGCTCAAGTCCACACATTGTGGGTCCTCAAACATTCCATGTTCATGGGACACCAATATTTTACATTTGAAAGAAAGTTCAGTGAAAACTGTGGGAGACATGCATTCTCTATTTCCTGTGTACATACACATATTTCTTGTCCTATCAGATTTCCCTTATAAAACACAGGTTCAAAGATGAAATCATTAGTGAAGTCAACTGGATGACAGTAGAGCAGTCAGCTAAGTATTAGTATTAGCCTCCAAAGCACTGAGTTTCTCTCCCAGCGATTCTCAACCTTCCTAATACTGCAACCTTTTATTTCAGTTCCTCATGTTGTGGTGACCCCCAACCATAAAAATTTTCATTGCTACTTCATAACTCTAATTTTGCTACTGTTGTGAATCGTAATGTAACTATCTGATATACAGAATATCTGATATGTGGCCCTCAAATATTCATGACCCACAGGTTGAGAACCACTTGCAACAGGACAGCGGTCTAGTTCATATACTCATGCAGCTGACCCTTGAGAAGGACTGGACCCTGCAGCTAAAATTCCTTCCCTTGGGGAAATGTAAACTTCTCCATCCTCCTAAGGTCCCAACAACAAACAGAAGCATGGTCCCCCCAACTTTCACTCTGGGGAACCAATGACTTTATTGGGCTTCCTTACAAAGCATAGGTGAGAGGTTACTTACAAAGGCGTGGGTTCTCCTCCTGCAAAAGGCAGCACCTAGAGAGTGAGAGATTTCCCATAGCCACACAGATGGAGCCCCTACCTTATCTTCTCTGGCCTATATACTCTAGCCCTTCCCCTAAAAAACAGTTAAACAGAGTTGCCTACAACAGGTGATAGGGAGCACCTATATACTGATATATGCATGTGGCTGTCTTGTGACTCTCCCAGAACCTCTAGGAGGCAATGTAAACAGTCAACACGCCCAGCTAGGCTTAGCTGTTACAAGGGGGCACAGTTGAACTCCAATTATGTTGGTTGTTTGGTTTGGAGGATAGTCATGTACAGCAGACACTTTGCATTTTTATTTTTTATTTTATTTTATTTTATTTTTTTGTGGCAGAAGCCAGAGGCATGTTGTAGGTGCGGAAGACCCTTCATGTTGCTGTGTATAGCATGGAGCATGTGATGTAGTTAGTAGTTCATGTTTAGTAAATGCGTGTTCCAGGTCCCAAGTACCTCACTGATCTTTTTAAGGTTTCCCAGAAACGAAGCAAAACAATGTCACACAATCCCCTTCCCAGATGAGGAATGTAGGGGTTAGATAAATTAGATTTAGAAAATTTATAGGAGTTTCTGATACTGTCTCTTAATTCGGGGCATGATGAGCATTATCAGCATGAAGTCAAGAAAAACAGGAAAGACTCAATAGACTGAAAAACAAGGTTGAAGTCAGGAAAACAGGAAAGACTTAATAGACTGAAAAACAAGGTTGAAGTCAGGAAAACAGGAAAGACTTAATAGACTGAAAAACAAGGTTGAAGTCAGGAAAAACAGGAAAGACTTAATGGACTTGAAGAAACAAAGTATCTGGCCTGACATTGTTTTCAGCTGCTAAGTGGGCAGAGCCCAAATTAAGCTGAAACAGAGTTCCTCCTATTTAAGGACAGTGCATGGAGCCCAGAAAAAGAGGCCCCAGATGCCAGAGAGCTCCAAGAGTCCTGATGAAAAAAGTGCTGGCCATCATTTGATGGCCAGATTTCCCTGAAGCAGAAAGAAGCTGGTGAGCAAAGAAAGCCTGAGCAAGACACCAAAAGGCCAAGGACTAAAACCCTGTGGCTCAGCTTTTGCCTAGAGGAGTTTGATCTGTCCGAACAGTGGCCTAAAAGAAATTGTGCCTGGCTTTAAGAACTGAGGCAGAGCAGCTGAGTTCCTGATTCAAAAGAAGTAAGTTGGCCTGCAGAGGGCTGGGGTCTCCCACAGAGAAGAAAGCATGAAGCCTTATTTAAGGTGAGACTGCAATAACCAACGACCCTGACGAACCTACATCTGAGAGATCCAGAAAAAGGACTGCTAAGTGCGTTAAAGAATCTACAACAAAGACTGTGTTCCTGACGACTGAGGACCTGCCCCAGAGACTGTATCATTCTAAAAGGTTAGAAAAATAATTATCAATAGGTTTAGTGGATAGGATAAAGGGGTTGTAAGAGTTTATAGGATTAATAGTTAAGAAATTGTTGGTGTTTGTTATAAGTGAATTTAGTAATAAATAAATAAATGTTAAATAATAATTTAAAAGTTCGGTTACAGAGGAAGCTAAGACTAAAACAGAGAATTGTGTGCTCAATCTCAGATCTCAGCACTGGTACAGAATGTGTGCTGAGCCAGTCCTTTGGCTTGTACGTAAGGGGGGAGTCATGGGGCAGGGGTGAGGGGATCATAGAATATGTTCCTAGATCCTAGACACGTGACAATTAGAAAAGTAACCAAAACAGACCATAGAAACATGCATGCTACTAGAGAATCATCCACCCATATCCTCACTTTTTGTCTCCCAGCTGGTCATAGAAGATACTACTAGTAAACTGTAACTGGATTGAATCTGGTTCTTCACTTGCCATGAGGAAGAGAAACTGCCTTCTCCAACTGAACTGTTCCATTGATTGAATGATCAGCTTCTTTTGTGCAAAGTTACTGAAATATGAAAGTGCATCGATTGCTTTTGCTGTACGTGATGTTACCTAATATACCTACCGCCAGGCCAAGCACCACTGAAGTGTAAATCATCCCTTCTCAAACACAGTGAAAACAGACAGGCCTGGGTGTGTCAGGGCAGCTTAGAGACAGCAAATGATAGACTCCAAAAGTGTGCAGAGACATGATTTTGGTGATTTGAAGGGACACATGGTAAAACAGATGAATCCTAGCATTCAATTCAGTGGGTTTTTGTATTTCTATACCACTGTGCAATCAACAGCCAGAATAACATAGAAAATGGTCCAGCAATATGGGAAATATCTCTTTTTTTCTGCCAACCATAGCCCTTTCTAGAGGTGACCATCGTTGGCTTCTGTGTTTACTGGTTAGTTTTGTTTGATCTTGAAGAACTTCATTTAAACATCATCAAAAGGTATGTTACTTCTTATATCTATTTTCTTTCATTTAATGTAACATTTTTAGATAAATCCACCTAACTATGTGGACTGGAAAATTCTACTTTAAATTTCTGTTCCATATTCCACCATATAGCAAGATCACAATTTGTCTATTCAGTTTCTAGTTGATGAATTCTTGGTATTTTCTAGGTTGGAGCTATTACAAATAAATCAGCTGTTTACGTTCTTAAATAATTATATGGATGCCGGCACTCATATTCTCTTTGGCACATGCTTAGGAGTGTAATTGCTGACCATATGTCAAATCTGAGTTACTCTATTAGCAAAGTATAAATAGTATACAATAATTGTATATAATAATATGTATTATTTAATATAAAAGACTTGAATAAATGATTAGTGATTATATATAACAATTGTATTAATGATACTTCAGGAGGAATCAGAACAATTATGATCAACTAGAGGATGTTCACATGACACCTGCTGATTTCAATCATAAATAAAATACTTCAAATCAGATGAAGTCTATCTCCAATATTATCTAGCATTATAAACATACAGTCTTCCAGTCAAAATTCAAAACTACCATTTCCTTAGGTGGCCATTAATTTCAGTGTCCGTTTGCAGCTGCAGTGAACCAACAACATACTAATGGCCCATGGGAAAAATGAAGGTGCTAAGACGGTTCAATGACCCTACCATTATGGAGCAATCGGCAGTTGATCATTACTTTGGTAGCCACTGATCAATCACCATACTCCAGAGAATACCCTCTCTCCCCACACCCATATTCGCACAAACAATCCCAGTCAAACTCACTGGGTCACAAAACAAAACAAAAGATATGAAAGTAGGACAACTTGTTGGGATGAGGAAGGGCTGAGAGCCAGTAGGAAGGGGATAAGAAAGGGAAATTTAGGTGGAAAGGACCAAACTACATTATGTACATGTATTGAATTGGCAATGAATAAAAAGTTAAAAAGATGGTTCTGGTGGACTTAAGTGCACTAACAAAAGAGTGACAAAGTAAGGTATAAATAGAAGACAGTTTAAAGAGGAACTAAATAATCAGTAGTATTGGTAACAGGTTCTCTTGGCTGCTATATGGCCATTGGGGTGTCATCTTCAGAAGAGATTAATCTGCTTCCAGGAGGGTCCTGAGTTAGTTTTCCCAAGACTAAGTTGTTACATAAACAAAACAAAAACAAACAAACAAACCCAGATTGCCTCTGACACACTCTCTGGCTTCTGTTTCCCTGTGTGATTTCCCCCTTTTCCATTTTCCCCATCATGATACCATACCATCCAAACTCATGTGATAAACCTAACAGAGCCCACCAGAGGCCAGATCAAAAGAGTCAACCTCCAAAATTCTGAGCAAAACAAGAATAATATTTGTGCAAGCTACTCAGCCCTGGGTATTTTGCTACAACAATGGGAAATGGACTAACACAAAATACAAAAATGGAAAATAACTTTTAAATAGTCGGAAGAAACATCCTTTCTGTTTCAGAAGGGGATAAAGCAGTTCTTATTCATTTTCACAGAACGAGCCAATTCTCCAGCTATAACAACAAGTAGAATATAATTCATATGATTATGGACTATGCACAAATCCTTAAAATCCCTGAATGAGCCATATCAGGAATGGAACTCATAAATTCAATTTTACTTGCTTTCAGCAGTTTAGACGAGATTCTCAATTGAGGGAAATATGGGATTTACTGAAATCTACTTTCCTGTGCGATTGCTGTCTTTTACAATAAAACCCACTGCATCCTCACTGTGCAAAGCATCAGTCACTGAGCATCTACAAACAGCTGTAGAACATCGTTTAGGAGAACCAGAGAGAATACATCTGGGTGGATCACATGCAGAGCCAGTGTAAGCAGGCCTGAGCTTCCACAGTGCCCACATTTAGAGCAGAGGACCTCACGGTGGTGTGTGCAGGCCTTCAGCTGGTTAAGGTTTGCGCTCAGCATCTGTGTCTTAGTCATCATGTGACTCATGGATATTCCTTAGTCTCTCTAGGTGTTTCTGCTGGAAATGGGGACAGGAAGCCTGTCCTCACAAGGCAAGTAATGGTGCCCAGTGCCTGGCTCATAGCACAGTTGGATTTCAGGGGAAGAAAGATCACAGTATTTGAAAACTTGGACAAACACCAAAGGTGAAAGTCACCTGAGCAAACATCTGAGGATGAGTACATCATGGAGACAAGAAATCTATTTGCTTATAGCACTTAAGATCTGGTGAGGCCTTTTGGCACATAACATCACCAAGGTGGGAGTACATACAGAAATGAGCACATGAAACAGAAATTGAGAGGCATCCAAGAGATGCCCCCCCCATTCCCCCTTTGCCACAGTTCTTTCTGACTGCCTTTCACTAGTAGCCTGGGAGGCTACACTCCTACCTCAGTCTCCCCACGGCTGGGACAGGCCTGAAGCACCTCACTCAGTTGGTGAGCTCTCTTCCATAAACCCTCCTCAAAGCATGAATCCCTCTTAAAAGCGTAGTCACTTCCCACAGGTTCAGCCTTGACTGTTTGCACCAGCTCCCAACAGGGCCATCTAGGGACCTAGCTTCCAGCTAACAAGGTCTGGAGAAGACACCATACCTAAAACATGGCTATCCTTTCCACTCCTGTTTGGAATTAAGTGTCTTCCAAGGAGTTCCTGACTGCATCTGGTTCTTTGACCATCCTGAGGGCCTCATTGTCCCAGCAGGAACTTCTGTGTAACTAGACTGGCTTTCCACAGGGCAAAGACTGGGATAGGAGGAGCTGTATTGTGGTCTAGGGAAAACTGTGTCCCATCTGATAGATTGGTGCTCACCTTCACTACAACACACATGTAGCAATAAGCAGACCACAGCCAAGCCAGAGAACATGGAATTTATGTGTGCACAGAGCACCATCACAAGGTGAGTTGTTGGCAGTCATACACCTTGAGGAGGTAGCCTTTTATCTACCCATTCAACCATTGTTGCTGCACTGCAGAGAACCAGGGAACAATTTGGGAAGATTATGATGAAGTAAAGGTATCTTTCCGTTTATGGGCATTTGAGTGAAATGAGATAGAAAGACTTTGGAAAGCATATTTACCATTTGGGAAGTTGAGGCTGGAGGAGTGACATGCATTTGAGGTCAGTCTGGTCTAGATATCGAGGTCTAGGCTGCCCTGGACCATAGTGAGACCCTGCCTCAAGATCATACCAAAACCAGCGTTTGCAGATATATAAATAAACATATTACTATATGTCAGCATAGACAAGTGGAGCCAGACATAAATTAGGTGAGAATGCACAAGAGGGTAGCCAGGGAAGGTGGCTGGCTTAGCTGAAGCAATTGAGGATGAGAGAAAGTGACATCATCCTAGGATGAGGGCTGTGACTGGAGTCGACATTTTCTCATCTTTGGAAGGGTCTTGATTCCCACTGCTTCCACCATTCTACTGTACTTTTTAAATGCTCAGAACAAGGTTTGGGCACAGCACAGTGAGTGCCTGGGCCTAGTAATTCCTTGTGAGTGTCTAGGTCTCCCCTTCTAGGAAGTTGCACGACATCAGGCCATTTCCCATTAGATGCCTGCAGAACACACACACACTTTTGACTTCTCCCAGCCCAGGTGTCCAGATGGCCAGATAGCTCCCATGGAAGCAGTACACTCCCTAGTTGAGGGTCTTTCTTCATCTTCTTGTAGTTTCTGTCAAACTACAAACTATGATGCTTCTGAATTCATTTCCAGACTAACATGACTACTGATGGGCATGTCCTAGCATAGTGAAGACAGGGTGCAGAAATATATTCATATTACTTTATCCAGTTCTATCTGGAAATGCTCTAACTGAACTATATCCTAATGTTTCCTCAAAACTGAAGGAAAAACAAAGTCTGAAAGCATACCTTTTCAGGTAACAAAACTTCTTGCAAAATGACCAGTAGTTATGAGTGAAACAAAATATTTTTGTAAAGAAAAAGATGTACACTCACAAGGAGTCATGAACAGTGCTATTATTTGGAAATTTGCACAAAACAGTGAAGCAAAAGATGTTGACAACTCATGAGGCACACAGCGCCCTAAGAAGACACCACTATCTTAACAATGCAGTGTTGCCTCTTCCCTGTTCCAGATATCTGAATTCAGCAAGTGTATTTAAATCTGTGACTCTCTGATTTCTTCTGCCTCATCCACAGTGCCATTCTATTTATTTTCCAAGGGAAGCATTGCATGGTTAACAGTTCATCTTCTCTAGAATATATCAGCCATCAAAGCATCTAATCAGTTTGAAAGGACTTGAAGAGGGACGGTCATCTTCAATTGTATATGGCAGCCAATAGTATGTCCATGATGCTATGACCAGCCTTGGGGATATGAGCACAGAAAGGAGCAGGCATACATAATACAGGCCATCTGAGTGAAGGTAATAAATTAGCGGAGCTTGCTGATGCACCAGCTTGACCCATGACTAGTGAGAAGAATGTTTACATCAGAAGTACAGGCAGTGAACAAGCCCACATCATCAGGACTGACAAATGACTCAGTCTAGGCTTGGCAGAAGAGCTTCATGACTGTGGCAAATTAGGGTCAATCCGACAGCTCTTCAGAGCAATAAACAAATGTGGGTCCTCACCACACAAGGAAAGATGTGGAAGAAAGCAGGAGAGGTGAGAAAGAGACCTAGCTTTCATTTCCCTCAAGTCCTCTCTCTTTAAAACATATTTTCATCAAGTTAAAGCCATGGCAACTGAAAATGAACCATCAGGTATATAACAACATAGGGCAGCTCTGGATGCCAATGATAGGTTGGTTTTACTCTTCTGGAACATAAATACAAGAGAGACCATGAAGTCCCAATGAGACCAAGAAGCTAAGCTCCACAATTGGTTCTGTTGTTTTTCCTATGGGTCCCCATATTTGTTGTTTTAAAAACCAGAAAATCCCAGTCATTTGATTTCACCAATGAAGATTCAGGAGCCAGATACTGGAGTGAAAGCCTGCTAGCTCAGAGAGTCAGAGAAAGCAACCACCTGATGTTCCTATTCAGCTGAAAACCATAGAGGAAAAAGCCCAGAGCTGAAAAGCCAAAAAGCTCTTTCTTCTT
>CAJQZJ010004687.1:9170135-9195229 GCA_907164525.1 Lophiomys imhausi | reverse complement strand
TCCTCCTCCTCCTCCTCCTCCTCCTCCTCCTCCTCCTCCTCCTTCTTTTCTTAAATACCCTCCAGCTGTTTAATGTCCCTCCTTTCTGTTTAATCCCTGTCAGGTGGTTTCTTACTCCACCTTTTGACCTAGAGTTAACTTTATTTAATTCTGGATACAGACCCTTGGATTAAGGGTGTGAGCTACAGCAGATCCACAACCCCAAGTGCTTGTTTACAGTAAACAGAAAACTCCAGTATCAAAGGCTGAGCCATCCCATGATTAGAAACATATTTCAATTAACCATCTCAGGATTCACAATGTGATAAAATATTCTGCAATGCACACTCTTGTTGTATCTGTAGTTCTCATTAAGTTGGCTCGTCTAGCCCCACTACCTTTGTACATCTAAACAGCAATCTGAGGACATGTTGAAAGGCCTTGGGTAGGGGTGAAAGTTGATGGGGATTGGAGTCAATCTGCCTCTGTCTTGGCAGCAAAGAACAAAACTGCTGAGGGAGTCACATATCTGCACTGGGTGATGTGCCACAGCCTCATAGCAGGTCTTCTGGAGATCACAAAGTTTAGCTTGTAGGGGCCTCATTGTCTACTCTAGCTTACATCCTAGCCTTGATGGCTGCCGGGTACATTTACAGGTATCTTTTGTTGTTGTTTTGTTTTATATCATTTCCTTTATTTTTAAGATTATAGTATAATTACACTATTTCCCCCTTTCCTTTTCTATCCCCAAGCCCTCTCCCGTATTACTCCTTGCTCTCTCTCAAGTTTATGGCCTTTTTTTTCATTACTTGTCAATATATGTATGAATATGTATATTTCTAAATAAAACCTGCTCGGTCTGTATAATGTTACTTACATATATATTTTCAGGATTGATGATTTGATATTGAATAACAAATTAATCTACTCTGGGGAAACCTATTTCTCTTGCTCTCAGCATGACATAGGGCAGCTCTGAGTACCATAGTGGTTGCACAAGCCTGCACTCCCACCAGCAATGGAGAAGGGTTCCCCTTTCTCCACACCCTCACCAGCATGTGCTGTCATTTGAGCTCTTTATCTTAGTCATTCTGACAGATGTGAGATGGAATCTCAGAGTCGTCTTGAGTTGCATTTCTCTGATGATTAAGGATGTTGAGCATTTCTTCAGGTGTCTCTCTCGGCCATTAGGGATTCCACCTTTGTGAATTCTCTATTTAGCTCTATCCCCCATTTTTTGATTGGATTATTTGGTTTCTTGGCATTTAGTTTCTTGAGTGCTTTGTAGATTTTGGATATTAGCCCTCTATCATATGTGAAGTTGGTGAAGATTTTCTCCCAGTCTGCTGGTTGCCGTTTCCATCAAAAGTCTACAACCACAACAACTCAAAATTTCTAAGATCATTCAGCTCCACACACTGCCACAGCCAGAACTTTAGTAAAGCCTGGAAGATCAGCTTCTGTCTACAAACTTCTTAGGACATCTAAACAGCTGAGCACAAAAGGACTGAACATAAAAGGATTGTATTAACATTTTTAACCATTTTTCCATTCTGGTTTGAGCCCCAAACAGGTTTACTACGACCCAAATTAGCAGGAAGTCATTGTAAGGGAGCGACGTCCCATGCCCAGAGGGTGGGGAGGGTGTTTCTCCCCCCCCTTTTGGTTATTTGATGGATAACAGAAAACTTTGTTATTTAGGTGAAGAGACTACAAGCTGTTAAATGGTCTTGTTAAATGGGTTTTGGAGGTTAGACCCAGGGTCTTCCTTCTTTTTCTTTTCTGTATCCTTCTTTCTCTCCTATGTAGGAGTGCACAGACTTGAGAAAAATGGGACATAGACATAGTATGGGAAGGACCAAGAAGAAGGGACAGATTATTGAATATGCCCTTATACCTTTGTATATTGATACAAAATTAGTATTATATTTGGCTAAAGTGGTATTGACCATTGTATATTGTGCAAAATTAAGATTGTATTAGACTACATTGGTATTGATCTTTATATATTGATACAAAATTAAGATTACAGTTGGCCACAATGGTATTGACCCTTATATATTGACGTAATATTAAGATTGTATTGGGCTACATAGGCATTGATCTTTGTATATTGATACAAAATTAAGAGTATATTTGGCCACATTGGTATTGATCTTTATATATTGATACAAAATTAAAGGTAATGCTTCTTAAAGGTATTGTACCTAGTGATGTTTAAAAATGAAATGTGAAACTCTGGCCTCTTGATACCAACCGTCTTAAACCATTTAGGATAGTTAAGAAATACAAACTCCTAGTCATGCAAGTGTGTTATTTTTGTTAGCTACTATGACAGTCTATCACAGATATTCTCTAAGCTACTCAGAAATCAAGTTGTTAAGAGACAAGAAACATTTGCTTATCTAAATACAAGAGATAGATAGGGCATCTTCAAAAACCCCAAGAGATCTGCAGAATATGGCATTCAAAGATGTTTTCTTAAATTAAGATTTTTTTGATATCGAGACATGTCAGCTCCTGACAGCACCCCCTATTCTACTCCAAGTAGAAGATGAGCATCGAAGAATCTCCAGTGCGAGATGGTTGAATTAATTAGTGGCAAGCCTATCTCTTGGCATGAAAAACCCCTTTCTTCAACTGGATTGCTGTCCAAAAAGGACAAAACTTGGTAGCAGGGAAGTCAACAGCCTAGCTCTGCCAAGACAGGGTAGGTAAGTCCTTCATAATTCCTGCTCTACAATCAATGTCTGTCAGAAAAATGGGACCAAAAGGCTGAAGATTGATGCTGTAACGTATGGAGAGAAAACAGGAACTCTCCAGGCAGCCACTGATATGTCATTTCTTAGTTTTGGATGATGCCGGCCCTGCACTTCCTACATAATCAGATATATTTATCCCTCTCAGGTCTCTGAGGTGGTTGAAGAATAAATAGCTAGAGTCTCATAGTTAAATTTTGAGTTGTTTAGGAATCAAGAGGGTGTTCTGGATCTAAGAAGATGTTTTTAAAATTGTGATGCAAGTTAGTATGAAAGCTGAGTCAGATATAGAACTTTAAACTCATGGAGATGGTTAGATGGTAGAATGTTAAAGTCAGGGGCCAAATACATATGAACTGGACATTGGGAATGTATGCTAAGCCATTCAACTCTCATAAATGTGGCGTATTTATTTCTGTTGTTTTGTATAGTATTTACTGTTATAAGAGAAGGAACTATTTGTTGGACTGAAAGGGGAAGCTGTTGGGGGGATGAGGGTGGAAGGGTGGGGACAGGAGGGGGGAGCAGGGAAGGGATTGTGACTGAGATGTAACTTGAAGAAATAAAAAAATAAAGTATATATATAAAAAAAGAGCCGCTGTTCACAGAGGGGACGATGAGGAAGTCTCCCATCTCAGGATGCTCCACTTCTGTGGAAACTTCACTTCCTAGAGATCCCTTATCTCTTAATTAATCCAGTTACTGGAAGTGGTTACAGATCAGAAGCTGACATAGATGGTCCCCAGACAAGCTATACTCTTTGGAAACCTGTTACAAATGTAGAATATTGGGTCTCACTCAAAATGTACTTACTTATAGAGCTGGCATCAGTAGGGGAAGCCCAGGTGCATGTACACAAGCCTCCAGCAGATCCTGGTGCACACGGGATCATGGGAGCCACTGCTGTGTCTGGCTACGGAGATGGGCCTGGGGTGTAGTGTTCAGCCTCTCTTTGCTAACTGAATGACATGACAACAATGAGAACTCTAACAGATGACCTAACTGAACACTGTGTCATGGGCTCAGGGGATTGTTAAGGATGCTAGGCATGACATCATGTACTTGTCACTAGAGTACATGATGCACTGTTAGTCTTGCATTTTATGTGGGATAGGGAGGCTGGAGAACAGCTGGGTTAAGGTCGGTTTTGAATTTGCAGAGTGGGGATAATAGCCTACTTCCTATAAACACACACAGAAACATGAACACACAGACAGAAATATACACACACAGACATGTACATACTCACAGACACACCATACAAATGCCTTCTTATAGGTCATGGCAGGTTACTTTCCAGAATTAAAAAGAAAAAAGTAGGACAGTGTCTCTATTGCCTCTCTCCTTTACCTTGTGAAACTATCTCTGTCTCAAGGCCACACCTGGAAGCATTCTCCCATAGAAATAAATTAGGCACCATTCGTAGAAGTAATTAATTAAATTATTTACCAATATTTATGTTATCATTAATTGGTCAGCAGTGTTAATCCTTAACCCGCCATTATATGAGCACGTAGAGACCGATGGATCTTAATAAGCCTTGGTCTGGGTTGTACAATCTTAGCCCATCTAAGCTACCTCATAATTCTATCCCTGAATAAAGCCCCATATAATATACATACATCCTGTGGGCTGTTATTCTCCATGCTCTGCCAATGTTCCAGACCACGTGGAATGAGGTTCTTTTCTCTAACCCATGGCATGTCTCCTTCCTCCTCTTGGCTTCTTCTTCCTTCTCTATCTGGAGGCTTCTCCTATCAAAGGGTTCTCTACCCAAGATGCTCTCTGTTTCAGAAACTATCACCTTAGTCCTGCCTACCTATTCCACAATGTTGAGTTGTCTTTGCCCAATCTCAGGCCTCAGTATTTATTTAACCAATCAGAGAAAATAACAGAGAGCAAGCAGGCCTCTGGGACCAATTAATTAACATTTAGAATGCATTACATTACCCAATCATCCTCCTTCACTGACCTTTTCAGCAGCCACCCATGTACTTCTAAGCATGATACCCAGGCTGGCAGTTCTGGTCTTATGCTGGGTATTTTCTGCCTGAAGAGTCCCAGACCTCACCCTGACATCTGCTGAGCTAGAACCTGCATTTTAACAGCATCCTGGGCAATCCTAGACACACTGAAACATCAGAAACACTAGTTCAGCAGGCCTACACTTCCTTTTTTCAGGAGAAAATTGAATGTCCATTCAAGGTTACAAACAAAAGTAATACTAGCTAGAATCATGGGGAGTGTCTTATATTCTGGACATTGTGTGAATCACTTCAAGGACACCCAAGTTGCAGCCCATGGGCTGCATTTATCCCAGGGTAACTATGCATGTGGCCCAACACATTTCTAGACTACAACATCATGTCATTACATCAAAAGGTTGGACACTTCTGGAGTAGGATTACTCCACACCCTGACAATTCAGGATTACTGCCTCTTTTTATCTGAGAGGGACTCTAAGGCCTAAGAGAGTTTTCATAACTTCCCCCAAATCATATAACTTTAAAGTAGTAAGCAGAGATCCCAACTTGTATAGCTTAACATTAAAATCAGTGTCTGAATTGATGGTCTGTATATATCCTGTTATCTTTTCTATGGCTAGAAAAGCCACCATCCATCTATCCATTCATACATCCGTTCATTTATCCATCCACTGTCTATTGATCTATCATCTATCTATCTATCTATCTATCTATCTATCCATCCATCCATCCATCTATGTATCTATCTATGTACCTATCCATCATCTATCTATCTATCTATCTATCTATCTATCTATCTATCTATCTATCTTATCTATCTATGATCTATATTTATGTATATGTATATATGTATCATATCTATCTATCTGTCATCTATATCTATGTATATTTTTGTATGTATGTATGCATGCATCTATCTATCATCTATATCTATGTTTATATGTATGTATGTATCTATCATATCTATCTATCTATCTATCATCATATTTCTATCTCTGCCTGGTTGTAATCTGTTTGTCTTTTGATCTACCCTCTAACTTCCTATCTATCATATATCTGCCTGTCTATGTAAGCAGATGAGCTAATATACTTGGTGCATCTTTTTTTTAAAGGTTTATATATCAGTTACACTCTGCAGAAAAGAAAGCAAAAGGTCCCTACCTTATGCCTATCTTCTCACTCTCTGATTCTCAGCTGCCCATCCCCTAGGTCTTTCACCATCACCTCTGGAGCCTGGGCTCACAGTGACTAGTGACTTGGTGGTGATGAAGTTTCTGACTACAGATTTGGAAAGAGGAGAGGGATACTGATCTCTCCATAGCTTGTAGAAGATAAAGGAGTGGGAAGTGGTTAGGAAAAGTTGCAGGAGCTGTAAGATGCACATATTGTGTTAATGGATATTCTTGAGAGCTTAGCCCAGAAGAAGTTGTTTCTAGCAGAATCCTTACATTCCCATCAGCACACGTCTGAAAGGCAGCACAAGAGGAAATTGGAAAGATCCATGCTGTGTATCATTTAACTATAAAAGTTCTGCTTGCATAGCACCTTTAAACACATGAGACTGGTTCAGAGTAAGTCATTTCCCTCACAAGTTGATGAAGCTCTTGTCCTCTTGTCACAGCACACACACACACACACACACACACACACACACACACACACACAGACACACACACACACACACAGACACACACACACACACATTCAATAAGTGAAAACAGTATGGGAGAAGCCCAGGACTATAAAAAACTCAAATATAGAAATATAGTTAGGAAGTTTAAATTTAAATTTGAGGCCACTATTAAGCCCTATGAGAATAGTACACTAATTTTACAAATGACAGTTCTTAATCAGCATTTCATAATGTGGTTCATGAATATGACAATGAACTGAAAATTCTTTTTCTGGAGACACTGTAGAACTTGGAGTAAATAAATACTCTAGAAATTGTTGCTTTGTGGAGCATAATGTGGTTACACAGGTGTTGACACTCTAAGGATAAATGCTCCAGAACTTTCTTTATATCTGTAAACAAGCTCATTCCAATCTATTGTGAGGCCCTCCATAACATATACACACATATGATCTCTCTCTCTCTGGCATATACATATATACATGCACAGACACACACACACAGTTTGTTATTCTAAACATTTTCTACTAAGATCCAAGGTCCTCAAGGAAAGATTGATACTTAGTATTCTATTCTTTTATGATGGTTACATACTTTCTTAATTTAAATTTGCTAAATATCATACTTTAACAACAAATATCTGGAATTTTGGCCATGAACTTTATTTAATGGGAAATGGAAAAGATTTGTGAGTTTTGCAGGACTATCATTTTCAATCACCTCATTTTGTGATTTTTTTAAAGAGCTGGCCATAATGCCATATAGTTCTCAGATTTTATTTCTTTGGTACAAAAAAAGCAAAATGACTGAATTGTGATTGAGCCGTGGAACCCAGTCCCTTGCATATGTAATAGGGTTTCTAAATTGCTGCACAAACACAGCTGCAGGTTTTCAATCTAAAGTCCTCAGAAAGCGCATGGCTGGCAGCGTATTTGTAGATCAGAATTTAAGTGTGTTATTATGAGCTCTGAGAGACAGCCGTCCGCCTTTTTGAAATCTTTGGGCAATGGATAAACTAGAGTGAGTCAAGTTTCTAATCTATGCCCAAGCCTGAACAAGCAAGTTGAACTCATATCCCAAAGCTGCTTTTGAAACTGGCTCTCAATGTGTGGCCTAGGCTGACTTTACACTCAAGAGTCTCCTGCCCAATGCCCAACACTGGGATTACACAGACCACAGCACATAGCTCAATTTCCTATGTTGTCTGTATTGGAGGAAAGAAGATAACCCCAAGGAACCTTGTTTTCTAAGTCTGCAACATAATTAATTTAGTTGTAAACATGATTGATGATTTAATCAATGGCACTATAAAACTGTGTATTTGAGGCTAACTTTTAAATACTGTTAAGAATATTTAAGAAGTCCTTAACAGAATTATCTATTTACTGATGGAAACAAATAGAATCCTAGTTCATTCCTGCATTCAGGAATTATCCTATTCAGTCAGTGGAATCAGGCAAGCTTCACATACTAAATGAAGTGGAAACTATCACAGGACCTTTATAATAATTCAATTCATTTAAAGAAACTGGAGTTGGAATCAAAAGTGCTATGTGGATTTAGGAAGAGAAGAATTGGCAAAAGTCAAAACTGGGTAACTTGCATTATAAACGACCTGTTTTTTACTCTGTGGCAGTTCAAATTAAGAAACCACCTTGCAGGCTCCTGTGTTTGAATACTTAGTGCCTGGTTTGCCATATTGTTTGGAAAGGTTTAGAAGGTATGACCTTGCTGGAGGAAGTATATCACTGGGGGTGGGCTCAGAAGGCTTATGGATTCACTCCACTTCTAATTTGCTCTGACCCTGCATCTTGGTTGCAGCAAAAGAAGTGCTTCTTCAGTTCCTCTTCCTGGTGCCATGCTTCCCCACCATGATGGACTCTTATTCCTTCTGAAACTGTAATCCAAAATAAACTCGTTCTTCCATAAGTTCTGATGGCATTTCACCACAGCAATGGGAAAGTAGCTAATACAGAAGATGGTGCTAGAGACTGGGTGGATATTGTAAAGAACCTGACCATGTCATGTTTGGGAGGAGGGTGGAAGATTGTGGACTAGAAAAAGTGGTTGAAGGATGTAGGCAGGGCTTCATGGGCCATTCTAGTAGAAGCCTGGAAAACGTTAGTGGTGAGAGCAAGACTGACTCGCAGAGGCCAAGCTCAAGAGATTTCAGAAGGTAGTAAGGATCCAACAGCAACTAAACTAGAGGCCATTCATATAATATCTTGACCAAGTATCTGGCTATTTTCTGCCTATATCTTGAACTTGCATGAGACTCAATTACAAACTAGTGGACTAATTTCTTTGGTAGAGAAATTTCAAGATTCCACAATGTTGAGTTTGTGGCTTGGCTATTATTTATTTCCCCTGTGCAGGTGTACAAGGAAAAGAAACAGTGGGACAGAAAGAAATACAGTATGTTCAGTTTGGAGGGGGGAAGAACACTAGAAAACTTAATGCTATAGGCAAAGTATGTGCTGAAAGAGAGTAGGTAATTATTAAGATTAGCTGATAAGGAGAGACCTTCTCTGGACTGAACCAGAGGGAAGGGCTCCCACTGAGATAAGTTCCTAACTTTTAAAAGTGAAGTCATCCCTGGAAGAACTTCAACATCTAGAAGCTTCTGCTAATGTGATCAAAGTCTGTGTGGATCTGTCCCACACTGGCAGCCAACCTTGGCAATGTCATCTTTGTGGTACTGATTTAGAGACATGAACAATGCTAGAGGAAGGGAGTTGTGGATTGTTACCCCTTGCTTTCAGAAAGCTGTGACGCCAGGAAACATTTATCAGGGGAGACCCTGTAAGGCTCTGAGAAGCCATTGTATGAAACTTTAAAAATGAATCCTGGGCTTCAGTGGAGACCCTAAGATATTTGAGATGCCAAGTCCATGAGACATCTGCCTACAAAGAGTGGAACCAGACCGAGAAAGAGATATATGTTCCAGCAAAACTGTATGGGCAGAGCCATTTAAGCCCCTCAAAGTACTGGACCTCAGTCATTGAGTTACAGGATTTGGTGTTTGTCCTGATGGATCTTGGTCTTGCTTTGAGCCAATGTTTGTTTACTGTGCCCCCATTTCTCCATTTGGGAATGATAATTTATTTTATATAGTATATATGTTCAAAGTATATGATTTGCTTTTTGATTTTATGAGAGCCTACAGGTAAGAGATTACCTTGTGTCTCAGAAGAGACTTAGGACTTTTAGACAGTGTTGAAACTAAGATTAAAAATGGCTGTGGGGGTGTTTAAATTTGCCTTCAGCGCACTTTGCGTTGTGAGATGGTTATGAGCCAATGGAGAGCAGTGAATGGAATGTGGTTACTTGAATAAGGAATGTTCCTCATAGGCTCAGGCATTTGAGCACTTGGTCCCCAGTTAGTGGAAATGTTTTGGAAATGTTTATGAGGTATGGTCTTGCTGTAGGAAGTATATCACTGGGGTTGATCTTTGAGGGTTTATAGACTCAACCCACTTGTAGTTCACTCTTTGTCTCTACTTGGTGTTTGCTTTGGCAGATATGTTCTCTCAGCTTCTCACTCCTGCCATTATGCTTGCTACTTGCTGCCATGCCTCTCCGCTATGATGGACTCTTATCCCCCTGAAATTGAAATCCAAACTACACTCTTCCACTAGTTGCTTTTGATTATGAAATTATCTCTACATAAAACTAACTAACACATACTCTCAGTTCAGTCTGAGTTCTTTCCCCTTTGTAGGCAGTTATTATTGATTATTGCCTTCTGTGATCATTTCCAGAAATTTAGCCAAAGTAGGAAAGTTAAACAAAACAACTGAAAAATGGATTCCCTTGCTAACAAATGTTAGACTAAGAAGTTGGTCCTGCTTATTACAGTGACAACATACCTGGCAGAAACAAAGAAGCAAGGATTTATTTTGACACTCAGTTTTGGAGAGTTCAATTTGTGAACATTGCTCTCGATGTGTTTGAGAAGAAAAATCCTGGCGGCTGGAGCATAAGGCAGAGAGAGCTCCTTCCTAACTGTAGATGAAAAGCAGGTGATGACGTAGACAGGGACCCACTTCCAGCCAATTACTTCCTGCAGCTGGGTCCCACATCTGAGTTTCCAAAACCTCCAGTCAACCAACAATCACTTAGCATATGAGCTTGCCCTAGCTACTTCATATTCCAGTTATAACACAGACTTTCTACCTGGACAAGTGTCAGTCCATAATGAAGACTACATTTCCCAGCATTGCTTGCATCTTCTCTGGGCTTTGGGCATAAATAGCCCTGGTTACATTGCTACTTCTCCTGGGATGTTCTCTTATGCTTTGTCCTTTAGGTTCCCTTTTTCTTCTTCTTACCGGTTGGGACATTTCTATGCAATCAGAGCTATTGTATCCATCTTGGAGAATCTTGGGAATGTATGGTGCCCAGGAATAGCTACAAAGGATAGGAATTTAAAGTTTCATGGAAGAGAGCCTTCATTCTCAAATTTGAAGAATATTACGTGAGAGAAGATAATACCCCCAGCAACAGAAATGTCTCCCTGCATCATTAAGCAGTAGTTAGTTTCTATTTTTCTCCTGTTCCTAGTTGAAGTCGGTGTCAGTGTAGCTGGACTTCCTTGCTATACTGAATCCTAGATTTAGGCATATTGAAAGAAGGGGCAGAGTCAAGACTATAGTTGTCTTATTTTTTAAACAACGTATTTTAAAAATCTACCAAGGAGAATAGCAAACAATGCATTCTTTTAGGCAAAATACTTATTTTTTTGTCTTGGAAAACAACTGTTTTAATATAAGTATATTCCTTATTCTTACCATGTAACTGCTTATCAATGTTATATTTAAATAAGTTAGAAACAACACTTTTCAGTAGCAGTTCTATTCTACAGATCCTACAGATAGGTATTATCTACAGACCTTAGACTCTACAGGCGTGTACCCTCTAGAGAACTAGAGGTTACAGGTGGGTACCATCCACAGAGCCAGATGCTACAGGTGGATATTATTTATGGTACAAGATGCTGTAGGTGGGTACCATCTGTGGTACAAGATGTTCTATGTGGGCACCACCTACAGAACCAGAGCTTACAATCTTCAGTATTTCTGAGATTGGGCAACTATGCTGAGATGCAGGCAATTGTGAACTGTAATATAACAAGAGCACTGTATAACTTATCAGCTCATAAGCTGTAGACTATGGTGGTAGAAAAGGCTGAGATTATTGAGATTAGATATGGCCAAGTTAGCTGGCAGTTAATTTATGGTTAGGTCAAGCTATGCAGTGCAGGTTGGCCTTAAACTTAAGATCCTCCTGATGAGCTTCCTGACTGCTGGAATTAGAGGTGTGCACCAGCGCACCCATCTCTAAAAGTGTTCTGTTTTATTTTCTGGTCTCAGGATAAAAATACTGCCATGAATCATTTTGAGCATGAAGGAAAACATGAAAACCTCAGCATAGCCCTATACATAATAGGCGTGTGTTTGGCATGCTAGAATACAAACTCCTTGTCAGTTATGCACTAGTGTGAGCCTTCAAAGCTGGGGAGGAGAGAGGTGCTGAGGTGTGATAAAGGTTTAACAACTATGTCTTGGGTTGAGGGTCTGGTTTTTAGCCTTTCTGGCTTCCATGCTCTCCACATTCCCAGTCTGACGCATTTCAAATGCCAGTTTGGAAGGAGTGGCCTCAAAACAGCTCCTGTGAATAGGTGTGGCTTGTTCAGCAGGATAGGGTTGGAGCACACATATGAGGCCACTGGGGTCTATTGTGGAGGGGAAACACATGCTACTTGAATATTCTGCCTCTATTTTTTCTTTAAATATTTGGAGTTCCTAATCTTTGTTTTGCTTGGATAGAACCCTAGAGGTGGCCAAGAGATGTCATGAGGATTTGCACAAGTTCTCATGTGGTTCCCAGTGCATACTCATGGTGACATGCTGCATGGAAAACTTCACTAAAATGATCGATCTTGTACAGATAAGCAAGTGTAGTTTAAGTATCACTTGAGAATAGGTACAATGTCCCGAAATGATGCTGTGGGATAGTATCACAAAGGGTTGTCCCCAGAAGAACAACAAGGCAAGCCCTACTGCACTGTATTTGGGTAGGGCCAAGGCATCTGAGCTTCAAATAGCCCTGCAGGTGACTCTGTGCTTGAAAGAGTCCCAGGTAAGTTTGAGAGGCATCATCACTAGGGAGATTGTCATATGCTGGAGTGGAGGGTCCTAACCAACTAAGCTATCCCAGGTGAATAGCTGGTTTCTTAGGTGCTGCTGGATCTGGTGTGTTGGCTATTAGGGACACATAGATACCCCTCTCTCCAGGGGACTGCCTGAGATGACCTACAGTGGGTTTCAAAAATTCCCCAGTGCTTCAGAATGAGATCAACTCTGTGATGTCATTCATGTTCTTCGTGGAAGAAACTAGGCCAGTTTCCAGGGCCACGACATACATTCTTGTCCATTTTTCTCTCTGTCTTCTACACAGGCTCTCTTCAATGAATGAATGAATGAATGAATGAATGAGTTAGTTAGTTAGTTAGCTAGCTAATTTTGAGACAGTGTCATTTAATTTTGCTCACATCGGTCAAGCCTACCACATACCGGAAGCTGGCTTCAAACCCATAATCCTCGCAGAAGCTGTGATCATCACCTTGCCCAGCCCACAGGAATCTTAATCCCAGGGTCTGTTTGCAGGGAAACTTGATCTGAGATGCCAGGATTCAAAGTTATGCAATTCTGCAGCTATATCTAAACTTCTGCCTGATTACTTGCTGGCTCTAGGCTACTATGCACATCACTCCCTTGGGGTGTCTGGAGCTCTTTGAGCCCTTTGCAGGAGGCGTTTTGGCAATGGAAGTTGTAGTCCCAGAACATGGAGGGCAGCCTGGACTGCCACAGATGCCTTTGATCTTCCACTGACCCATCCTTTGACCTTGGGTACCTCAATGTGTTGTCTTAAGACAGGCTTCCTCGTCAGTGAATAAAAGCCATAAAACACTTTCAAACGGTGATGCTATTGGCAAGGTTTTGGAAAACAGATATAAATGTGATGAGCTCCATCTTTAGTGAGAGAGGATCATTCGCAGGCCAGAGGTCAGAGGAGACGGTTCTCCTCCCTGGGGCTTTCCCAAGACTTTCCCACTCCTGCAATCTCACATTGAACGTCAAGGCTTTGGAATTCTCCTCCCATCTAGGAAGCTTTGGTAACACCGGAGGAAAAACTATGTCAGGACCATGTTACAATGACTTCACTCACAGCTGCTGCTAGTCCTGAGGTATGCCTTCAGCAGTCACCTTGCAAGGGCTTCTCTGACCAATCCATTTAGAAAGCCCTCCTCTACTGGTTTATGATACTCTCTTTGACCAGACTTCAGCTCACCTAGGTGTCTGCTAGTAAGAACTCTGATAAACTCTATAGCTGGGGTGTCGCAGGTCTCTTCCCAGTGTGTAGGCTTTCTGCAAAGCCCTGGGGCTATTGGAGTCCTCTCACCTGAGGTTGAGCGGTGAATGACAGCTGTTTTTTTTTTTTTTTTGAATTCTCCTTGACCACTCATGGAAGTTGAGCATAGCTTTAGCCCAGCAACTTAGGCCCAAGGTGTCCAGTCCACAGAGATATTGAAGTATGCAGTATAAAAAACTGCACAGGATGCTCAGTCTAGCATGTCTGTACAAGCTAGAAAACTGGAAGCTGCCTGAATGTGAAATGCGTCAGAGCAGTAAGAATCAGTCATCTTCAAATGCAGGCAACTCTTGTGAGGACAGTCCCTAACAGGAAATTAGTATGCAGACCTGAACTGCCATTCCATGTCATGCTCAGTGGAGATAGAGCATACCTGTAAACCCAGCACGTAAGCACTGAGTTCAAAGACTTATCAAATTAGATAGCAACCTAGCCTACATGAGACTGTCTCAAGAAACAAAGCAATAATGAGCACACTCTAGATTCCATTTATATGAAGTAGCAAAAACAAAAAAAAAAACTAAACTTGGAGTCTCACGCTGAGATCTGGTTGCTTTGATGTTGGAAGGTTGAATTTGATTGGTGGTGGAGTCTTTAGGACTAGGAGATTAGGACACCATTCACTCTGTTTACAGGGGGGTGCAGGGCTGCAATGCTGTTGTAGGATGGTGGTGTGCTGTGGGCTTCTGGATAGTCACAGGGCTGCAGGGTCCCAGGGACACCAGTGCCCAGGGACTGCAGGGCTGTGGTGGTATAGGCATCCCTGGAGTCCACTGGGGTAACTGCGTTGCCAGTGGTTTCCTCCGCGGGGGCGCCTCGCCAGTCCGTGCAGGAAGTTCCCCTCAGCCCAGGGTCTGGGAAGGAGGGTGCAGCGGCGGAGGCCAGTCCCTGGCACCGGCCCCTGCCAGGAGGAGGGGAGCCCGCTGTCCCGGGGTGACCCCAGCAGGAAGGGCGGGAGGCAGGCGGCGCCGACTGGACCAGGGGCGGAACGGCCCAGGCTGGCGCGGAGGGAGGGCTTGGGTCCCAATCTGGCCAGAAGAGACCGTCTGGGGATATAGAGACAAGGCCAAGGGGAAAGAAAGCGTAGGGGGGTGTCTAGGAGTTCAGAATGGACTGGAAAGTTGGCTATCTGTAGGGGTGAGGGGTAGGAAAGAGGGTAAAGAGGGGAGGGAGGGAGGCACAACTCCTTTGCAGTTCTCTTGGCTCCTAGCCTGGCTGTAGCGGAGGTGAAGGGAGAAAGACTCATTTAGAGGAACCCAGAGGAGGGGCTCCCGGGGTCTTTGTAACAAGGAGCACAAGGCGGAGAGAGGTGGGAGGTGCTCCAAGAAAGACTCTGGTGCCAGTGTAGGGCACACAAGCAATCAGGGGCAGGGGATGTCTAGGAGTGGCATTGAGAGTTAGAAAACAGATCGCAAAGCTGTGTTGAGACTCTGGGAGATGTCGCCAAAATTCACACAAATACCGCTGCCCCTGAATGCCTGGGTCGCCTACACTGGCACCAGAGACTTTCGATGTCCAATAGGCCTGACTCCATCTGTAAGTCCCTGCCCTGTTCCCAACGCTCCCGAATCCATCATTTAGAGGTTACTAGACTCTTTGAGAACCCGTGCATGAGGGGGTTTAGGAGAGTGGGGCCTCACTTCGTGTTACTATTCCAGGGTAGGAAACAGTTGAAATCAAGTGGAAGGTGGGTGATAATTTGGGGGTGTAGTTTCGCTTGAGCTTGAACTGCAAAACACCCCAGCAAAGCTCACATTTCTATTTCCTTGGCCTGCAGCAGCAGGGTGCCAGGCATCTACCTCACCCAGGTCCCTGTGCTGGGAGAGTACAGGGTGGGTGGAGATTAGACACAGCCTGTGGCTCTGACATCTAATCTCCAAGGCCAGATGGGATGGCCACCTTAGTTTCTGAGTAACTGCGAGGAGGGAGTTTATTTGGATGTAATTTCCTGAAGCAGTTTTAGTTTTTTTCTTTAACTTTATTTCTTTACTTATTTTCAATTGTTTGGCAATTTCATACATTTATACTATGTATTTAGATCACAATCACCTCCTCAGATACTGTACCTCTGTGTCCGGATCCCAAATTCATTAGTGTTACCCACATGCTCATGAGTGTAGGGAGATTTTTAATATTTGATATTATTATTTAATACTTAAAGGCTAGTGGTAACTTGTGTAAGCCCCAGGAAGGAAGTAAAGGTACCTGCAGAAGCCAGGGTTCCAGCAAAGCAGCTCAGGGCAGGGGTAGGGCAAGGCACGTTTTAGAGCATGAGGTAGTATAATGTGGAGGGAGGGGCTTGGGGCTACATCTCTTCCACATTTTCCCATTTTCTTCACTTGCTCGTATTTTCACTTGGCCAAATTGATTGAAAGAAAGGAGGGACAAGAGGAGGAGAAGGGAGAGGCAGAGACAGGGAGAAGGAGAGGGAAGGGAGGAGAGAGAAGACAGCATAGGAGATTCATCTTGTACTGTCTAGAACCTAAAACAAGCCCTTTGAGTCAGCCTTTTGCAGACGTGTAGCCCAGATTTGCTGTGTGACCCAGGCTAGCCTTGAGTTGTTGATGCTCCTGCCTCTTCTTCCTACATGGTGGGATTCCACAGCTCCCTCCCTGTCTGATTGTCTGATATATCCTGACTCCTTTTGCCCCTTGCCTGACAAGGATACCTCTTCCTGCAGGCTGGATTTAACTTGCACCTCAGGCAAATGTAGCAGGATGCCTGAGGAAGGGAGGGAAAGCAACTGCAAAGTCTGCTGGATTCCTGGACTGAGATTCTCACACTTCCCATTTTCGCTCTCATTAGCACACAACTTTTAAAAGTTGGCCTGGGCACAGTGACACTTTCACACATCCATGTGAAAATCCATGCTAATCTTTCCTGCAGGATGTAATTCAATTGAACTGACATTCTAATAAAATACTGGCGAGGACACAATCACAGCTTCCCTGCAATGCATAATTAAAACAGCACCATGGAGCTGCTTACTCCCTCAGATAATGACTTCCTACATACTGTCGGTTATGAAATTTCAGCGTTTCATTCCCGAGTGTTAGTAGAACACGTGAAAGCTACTCCTTTTAGAAAAGTGAACTGTGGTCTTACTTTGCTAGCATAAGGAATACACTGAAGCTTAGGTTTGTTTTCAGATTGGTTTGGGGTAGGTACTATTTCTCAATCCACCCCCAACTATGCATTTTTTTGTGGTAGCTGGCTGAATCCTCTCTGCCATTTTAAAATAACTGGTATAAATCACTGGTTTGGAGGCAAGTTGAACCTACCCTATACATCATTGGAGTATTGCCCATGCACAGGAGGGGTTTTATTGATGAGTGTCTGTTCATGTGTGTGTAGGTAAGCCTTTGTGTGAATGAGTGTGCATACCAGAGGTTAACATCATTGTGTGTGTGTGTGTGTGTGTGTGTGTGTGTACATGTGTGTATGCAGAGGCTAGCAGTAGATACCAGGTGTCTCTTTTAGTCACTCTCATCTTTACCATCTCTGAGACAGGGTCTCTCACTGAATCCAGAGCTTGTTGAGCTGAGTAGAATGACTTGCCAGTGAGCTTGTTCAAGATCATCTTTTCTGCATTCCCACTCTCTACAGTGTTAGGTGTTACACACCTGAGCCTCTCAAGTCCTCCTACATGAATGGCAAGCATTTTACCTACTCATCCATGCTCCTAGCCCCTGTAATTTGTATTTTGAAGGGCTGAAGACTAGAACACTGACTTTGGGCGGTGGAACTCAGGAGTGATGCTGTTTTTGTTGCAGTGTGCTACTCTGATGAGGCTGCCCTGCTGCTGCACTGCCACAGGATGTAGATAATGTCCCACAGAGATGCTGAAATTTTGTCTTCCACTGTTTCATCAAAAGCTCATGGTTGTTGGGTGATGTTCTCTAGGGTACACATGAACCTGTAGTCACAGTGCAAACAAAATACCTTATTTTTGGTAGTATTTGTTTCATGGCCAAGAAGACCTAAGTCAGTTCTTCATGGGTTCCAGGTTCCTACATGTCCCAGGTAAAGCTTGGGTACTTTGTTCTTATCTCCATTCCCCAATGTGATGAGACCATTAGATGCTCTCCCTCTGGAAACATAGCCTCATCCAATCTGTTCTTTATATTAACGTCTTTGATTTAAGGATGAGGCCCATGCTGTAGAACACCTTAGGAAGTGGGTAGAGCTTACCCTCTGCCTAGAAGGGGGCATTTTCTTTCCTGGAGCTCAAGGGACCCAATAGCTACCAACTCACAAGAACTCTAAATTGGTTACAAGGTCTAGGTACACAGAACAATGGCCAGGGAAAGACTTGAACCAGGAGGTGTCTTCTCTGCCAATGTATTTTATTTTATTTAATCAAAATAAACCCCCACAGACTTCTCTGCAGGCTAATCCTGTAGTATGTATTTCAGGAATACTTGTGTTTAGGTACACTCCTTCTAGCATGAATGAAATAAGACAAAGAGATAAACAAGGAAGACAATTAAACATATTTATGAATAGTAAAATGCATTAAGTACATTTGTTGGGCTTCTTTAAATTAGAAAATGAGTTCTTAATTTTTCTTGAGGATTTAAATAAATCATGAAATGGCAACCCCCTTTGCTGTGCTAGCAACAAATCCAGGAGACAACAGTGGTATTGCAAGGATGATGGCTTAAAACAGACTCTACCTGAAGGTGTGGAGGAGAAGGGCTCAGACTTTCAACCTAGTGGACATTTCTCCTTCATTTTACAGGAAGAATGGCTGTCTGCACCCATATCACAGCAGCTATATTTTGACCACTTTGTCATCCTGACATCATGGGAGCAGGAATAATTGAAATGTAAATCTCAGTTCTCTGCAAGCTGTGATAATTAGGCAGTGTAGGCTACAGGAGCAATAGGTTACAGATTAAAAATAATGGTACAAAGAACTATTCAAGGAAGGTGTTTTAGTTTGCTTTTTATTCAAGTGATAAAGTACCATGACCAAAAGTAACTTGGGGAGGAAAGGGTTTATTTCTTTTACCTTACAGCATGCAGTCTACTTCTCCAAGAAACTCTTGACAGGAACCTGGAGGCAGGAACTGAAGCAGAGGCAATAGAGCAATGCTGCTTATTGGATTGCTCAGCCCAATTTCTTATGGCACCATGGACCACCTACCTGTCCTTGGGTGGCACTGCTCATAGTTAGGATCCTTTCACATCAGTCATTAATCAAAATAAACCCCCATAGACTTCTCTGCAGGCTAATCCTGTGAATGCATTTTCTTAATTAAAATGACCTCTTCCCAGATATGTCTAGGTTTGTGTCAAGTTGACAAAACTAGCCAGCACAGGTTTTCTGGACTGAGGTGTAGAGATGGTGATATTTCTTGGGATCCTGGCTTCTCCTATCTTTGGTGCTTGCAGTCCGTGGGCTTATAATCCTTCGTATCTAGATGGAAGAGGAAAAACAGGATACAGAAGGCACCAAACTCTTAGAGGACTTGAACCCAGAGTGACAGGTCTACTTCGTTTTCCTCTTCTCTTGCCTGGAATTCAGACACTCACATACCCCTTCTTCAGATGAAGAAGCCTAAGATGTGGAGCCTAGCCCCAATGTACAGCAGTAGACTGGTAGTGCATAGCCAGGTGTCCTGAATGCTCCAGCTATAGAGCTAACAGAGTTAATAGTATTGGTCAAGGGCTCATTGTGCGGATTTTACTCAGTCTTCTCTCAAACACTGCCATTGGATGTGAAATGCCCTCAAAGACTCCTGGGTTGAATGTTAGGTCCCCAGCCAGTGGTGCTATTGAAAGGTGAATGGGCCATGAGGATTGCTGAAGGTTGATGGATCATGAATCCTGTCCAGAGGAGAGAGCGTCAAGAGGACTGTCAAGTGTTGAGTGCATCCTAAGAACTGTCTGGAGTGGAGTGGATCATGAGAATTGTTGAGAGAAAGGACTGGCTGTTGATTCATAATAGAATGAGAATGGGAATGCCTTTCTTTTGCTGTCTGTACTGTTTCTCTGCTCTATGATGTGGCCCGTGTCTTCATTCTACTAGAATTATTGACCTGGGACTAATGTCTCAAACCATGAGCCAAAACCAAATATTTCCTCCAGCAGTTGATTGTCTCAGTGTTCTGTCACAGTGATAGGAAACTGGCCACACTAATCCCCTGCTGCATGGGGAAGGAAGCTGAGAGGTTGACGCACCTGCACCAAGCTGAACTGAGTGTGAGACGGCTCCAGTCACAAGTTTCAGTTGTGTGGGTAGGACTGTGGAGGCCACAGCTCACAGGTGTCACCCCCATTCTTGCCAAGAACCAAATTGGTTCAATTCTTCTATCCAGAGCTTTCTTTGGAGACACTGAGGGAGCTGGTGGAAGAATTGGAGAAGAGAGGCAATTAAATAATCTTTGGCTTGTTTTAAAAACCTCCACTTTCAAGCCAGGTGTGAAGGCATACTATAATTACAACATGCAGGAGGATGAGGCAGGAGGATGACAAATTCAAGGCCAGTCTGCACTACAGAATAAGACCATGTCTGGGAAAACAAAAACAATAAACCTCCCCAACTCTATTTCTCTATTTTCAGAACCCTTTCTTTCTTTCTTTCTTCCTTTCTTCCTTTCTTTCTTTCTTTCTTTCTTTCTTTCTTTCTTTCTTTCTTTCTTTCTTTCTTTCTTTCTTTCTTTCTTCTCTCTCTCTCTCTCTCTCTCTCTCTCTCTCTCTCTCTCTTTTTTCTTTTTAAACAATGCTTGACTCTGTAAGAGGCACTAGCTCTTTTTTGGGGCCAGCAGGGTAACCTAAAGCAACTTCTAACAGACTGGCTGGCAAGCAAAGGTAGCAATTGTATTTCAACTTCAGGATCAGTGACACTGGCTGGAACCACAGAGAGCAGTGAATGAAGAAGGGGAGTTAGGGTGTGTTCACTCCTTCAACAGCCCTAGGGGTTGAAAATGCAAAGTTGCATGTGACTTGAAATTTTCTTTTCCTTTGGAAATCAAGACAGCTAAAGGAAATCTCTTATTTAGGCCAATAGAGCTCCGACTCATGCTGTGAAAAGGGCGAGTTTGTGGTGTCATGAGCTCACCTACACTGTGCATAAGTGAAATACTGCAGATTTGCTTCCTTGTAGAACAAGTGTGCTATGAACAAACAACTTTGAATCCTGGAGATTTTCAAACAAAAGCTCTCAATGCTCATGCAATCAATTATGTCTTAAAAATAAAACAAACAAAATCCAGCAATGGTGTATATGGAAAGGAACAACAAAAGTTTGAACCCCTAATTTCCAAATTTCATGTGTACCTAGATACAGAAAGTTATAAAATAACCATGTTTAGTTGTCAACATTTGAAATTTTCTGTTTGGAAATTATTTTGAATGTCAAAAATCTGAATGACGGCTTGAGAGACAATGGTATATATGTCTGCATAAACTATAGAATTAATTCAATTAATGAAGGCACGGAAACAGGGCAGAAGTGTTTCTTTTTAAAGGTGATCTTAGCTTCTCCACTGAGCCCCATTTATCCTGGCCTGGCAAAGCTGTTTCTATTTGGGCTTCTTTTGCATACAGAAGTGCAGGCTAGCTGAGCTGAGCCAAATCTGTCTATCCAATTACGGGGTAAGAGAGCTGACTGTAGCTTTAGGCAAAACCTGTAATCTGTACAACTCTGCCGTATCAGTGACAGCCTAATGAAAGGGAAGGACCAAAAGAGTGTATATGTTACTGGAGTGATCCACAAATGCACGGCCCTCTCCAAAGAGCCATTTCAAATCTAACAGCAGAGAGTGATGAGATACAGAGCCTTGGAGGATAAAGCATGGGGCTGTGTCTGCAGTAATGTCCAGGGTAAAGGGCTGGAGAGGGAGCATTCTAAGTGGAACACTGTTTGTCACTGAGCTGCCTTCTAATTTGAACATTTAACACAGCCATTGAAAATCAGTCTCAGGAGCACTGGTTTCTCACAGGGAAGAGAAGACTTTGTAATGTTTAGTAGATTGTATTTTCCTAAAATTTTCATAACTTTAGAGAAAATGAATTCTAGGGTAATATATTTGGTTCTATTTTATCACACAGAAAACTTAAATTTAATGGAAAAAGCTAATTGCTATTGAATATTGAGTAAAAGAAGCCAGATTCAAAAATTATACAGACTTTAGGATATCATATACGTAAAACCTCAAAGCAGGACTGAGGTTTTTATTATATTAGAAGAGAGATGAAGGAAATGTTTATGGAGGAAGAAGGGCAGCTCTGCAACTAGGAGGAGGAAATGGTGTACTCCATTTTATCTGTGATAACCATAAGTCACACATGGTGGCTTGTGTGCTTTCTGGTATGTGTGTCAAAACCAATTCCAAAAGGTAAAAACATTCATCTCAACATTATATTATCAATATCAATGTTAATAGTTGAAGAAAGACAAGTAAAATTATGAGTAGTGTTTGGTCACTTTGAAGCCTAATATTAGCTCTGTAGTCACAAAAGACTCATCAGAGGTACCTCAAAAATGGAAATTTGGGTTATTTCCTATTTTATTAAAAAATATCATCTCTATGGAACATTTACATTGATTTACTCTGTATGAGATTGCAAAGGGCAAGTAAATGCGTTCTTTTCATGCATGGAAATACTAACAAGAATGAAATCAGGGCAGGGTACGCTTAAGAAGATATTTTAATTCGTGTTATCAGCATATCGTAAAAGAAACCCAAAACCTCTGTAAGCGAGGTTTTCGCTGGGCCCAGCATTTTCGGTGGTAATGAAGTTTCATGGCTATTATCGTCACCATCTGGTAATCAATACAGGGGTATCTACTCCAGGAGAAATGAAAACCTTGCTCAAATGTTTCCATTTCTAGGTGCTTTTCTTTCTTTTGATGGAGTTAGAGCAGATAATAGATAACTTAGTAAACCTATCTTTCCAAGACTGAGCAACCGTAGACATTTTAAATTAAGTTTTTATTCAAATTTTTATTCATTTTAATGCATTTGAAAACAATGTCAAGACGTTTAACATGACTTTAGTCTCACTTCATAATGGCAAGGCAGGTTAATTAAGTAATGCTTTCTTTCAGTCACTCCGATGGGAAAGCATGCAGGGGACTAGACAATGTCCTCTACCAGCCTAGTGTAGGAGGCTTGGCAACCACTTGCCTAGTGTGTTCTTTAACATCATTTGTCATGCACCAACCACATTCTAGGTCCTGTGGAGCTTGAGAGACAGAACATCGAAAGTGCCCTTGACTTAATGGCCTCAAATGCTTCATCCTCCTGCCTCTGCCTCTGGACTGTGGATTACATATATGCATCACCACACCCACCTGATCCCTGCATTTTTGTTAGGCGGTTTAGTTCAGTATTTCCTCCAATGGTGCATAGTCTCTATAAACCAGGACACATCCACACCCATCCACTATCCCTCCACAGAAAATGCAAAAGGAACACAGACTTCTTAATGACAAATAATCTTCAAGACACAGTCATATTTTGTTAGCTATGTTAGTAATGTTCATTTTCTAAAATAAGTTTCCATGTAGGCATCTTGCTTACTTTCCTTCAATCTTCTTCTGTGAAGTTTCCCCTTCATCCTTCAAAATCAGTAGTACTTTATAGCATTGTGCTTTGGAACTAAGCAGATGTCCAGTTCCTCATACAGAAGTTTTAATTCATTTATTTGCATCAGGATAAGCTCACTCACACCTTTTAAGTTTGTAATTAAATAGGTTATAACCAGTGACAATCATTAGGCACTGTGCTGCTTGATTTTATTTCCCTGGCCTTCTATCTGGGTTTTGTGGGTCCTTTTGACATGTCTACAGTGCTCTCGGAGTACTCCTTTGCCTTGCATTCTACTGCATCAAACATTCCAGGTTCATTTATTCTTTTTCCCTGGACCATTCCCAGAGTCAGGCCTCAGTCTCTGCCCACCTGCTCACCCCACCCTATCCTTGAATCCAGTTGGCTGACTTTACTCCCAGGTGAACCTCCCTTCTTTTGGAGTTGTTATTCCAGTATTTTCTATTTCTGTAGCTCTTAATTTCTTGGTGTTGGTCTGACTTTCCACTCAACATTATTTTCCACAGCTTGAGGATCTTCTTAACATATCTTGTAGAGAAAGTCTGCTGGTAGTACGCTTTCTTAGCAGCTGTTCATCTTGAAATATTTTTAGTTTGCCTTCATTTTTGAAGATATTTTTGTGAGATACGTAATTCATGAGTGACAGCATTTTCTTCCCAGCAATGTGGAGATGCCACAGCATTGTCTTCTGGCTTGCATTGTTTCTGGGGAAGCCATAGGTGGTTCTTACCACTGTTCTTCCCTGTACGACAGGAACATGTAATGGATCCCCTCTCCCTCTTCTGACTCCTTATATCTTTTCTTTTTGTCTTGGCTTTAGCATTAAAGAGTATTAAGATATAGCCTTATGTGTTTCTTATTTTTTAAAAAGGCTACTTATAGTCAATTGAGATTTGGATTAGTAGGATTCTTTTTATTTTTAATCTCTCTTTCTCTGAAAATGGGAAAGATTTTAGTCATTATTTTTTTCAAACAATTTTTTTTTCAGTTCCCATCTCTCTCTTCCCCTGCAGCCCTGTTGGTATGTCTAACAGTTGGCTGGATATTTTCCATCATCCCTTGACTGATCCAGACCCCAGTGACTGAATTGCAGTCCTGTAGAGTCCCTGCTCAGACCGCTGTTGTCTGGCCATTGTTTTCATCCATATCTTGTGTAATCTTTTGCCACATGCTCTTTTTAATGTCAGTTGGTGAACAAGGGGGCCTGGGGACTTAGCATCATGTCCTTACTGCGCACCCCTGTATCCTGCCAGCCACAGCCCCAGAACTCTAACCTGTCAGTCCACTATGGTGCTACCTGATGCTTTGGGTTTTGAAAGGACCTCTGAGCAAATGTCAAGGACTCACTTGGAAGTCCCCTTTGTCACAGCACATATACCATGCTGCCCATTGAAAATAATTGTTTCGTTCTTCTCCCAATCTAGCAGAGTTTAGGTGAGTGGCATTAATTAATTTGACACCAGATGCTCTATGGTAGCCATGAATGAGTACCAAGTGAGTATTCTAATGTGTTGGAAGGTGACAGACACCGTAAGAAAACAACAGAGTAAGGAAGAAGGTGAAGCAGGGTGAGGGAAGAACAGCTTTAAATCAGGAAACAGGGGGGAGCGAAGATGGCGGCGACCTACACTGACGCATTCTGAACGCGGGGGAAAAAAGAGCCATAAAAAACACAGAGTTACTGGGCACTGTGCAAAAACCGGAGGGGTTAGACCCCCCCCCCCGGGAACGCTCACAGCTCCCA
>CAJQZJ010004687.1:9153269-9163713 GCA_907164525.1 Lophiomys imhausi | reverse complement strand
GGTTGAAGAATAGACAGATAGAATCTTATAGTTAAATTTTGAACTGTTTAGGAATCAAGAGGGTGTTATAGATCTAAGAAGATACTCTTAAAAGTGTGTTGCAAGATAGTATGAATGTTGAGTCACATATAGACCTTTAAACTCATGGAGTTGGGTAGATAGTAGAATGTTAAAGTCAGGGGCCAAATAGGTATAAACTGAACATTGGGAAGGTATACTGGGCCAATTTACTCTCATAAATGTGGCATATTTATATCTATTGTTTTGTATAATACGTACTGTTATAAGAGAAGGAACCAGCTGTTGGACTGAAAGGGGAAACCTCTGGAGGGAAGAGGGTGGAAGGGCGGGTTAGGAAGGGGGAATAGGGAGGGGTTTGTTACTGAGATGTAACTTGAAGAAAAAAAAATAAAGTATTTAAAAAAAAATAAATCAGGAAACAGGAAGCATGGTAAATCCTTATGGAGGAGGGGCATTTTCAACACCTAAAAGAGAGAATCAAGGTGATCTAGAGGTGTTTGGCAAGGGAGGAGATGAAATCCTCCCTACTGTAAAACCTGAAGTATTAGCAGGAGTTATATGGGCAATGAGATAGCATGTGTGAGAGTGCTGGCCTATGTTTTTAAGGCCTGGGAAGAGAACTTTAAGCCTCAATGACAGGCATTAAGGGTATGCAGGTGTAAGTTGCTTACTACAGCAGCAGTGGTGTGGATTAGAGCAGAGAGATGGTCATGTAAGCTGTATGGGCAGGTCTACATTTAGACCAATTGGTCTTTCAAAACCACTGAAGTGTGAAACCTGATCACAGTGTAAGCTCTGAATCTCTAAGGACAAAATGGGGCAAGTTTGAAATGATGCCACCAATTATTAGTCCTATGCACGGATCTCGCTTGTGTTCTGTGGGTTCAAGTTGGTTTTGCCTCCATAGCAACAGTCAATGTCACCTGGTTTATATGAGAAGTCCTTGAAAACAATGCTTTTCAAGACTCTTTGGATAATATGTTGTCAGAGGTAAAATGGTCTCAGCATAGAGGAGATGGGGACCTTTTACGTCCTTAGGCATCACTGCTAAATGATGTGAAAGAGTAAGTTAGGGAAATGGAAATACATTGAGTTGTGACATGTCAGTGCATCCCCCTTAAAAAAACCAAACCAATCAGATATATTTATCCCTCTCAGGTCTCTGAGGTGGTTGAAGAACAGATAGCTAGAGTCTCATAATTTAATTTTGAGTTGTTTAGGAGTCAAGAGAGTGTTATAGATCTAAGAAGATATTTTTAAAATTGTGTTGCAAGTTAGTATGAATGTTGAGTCAGATATAGACCTTTAAACTCATGGAGATGTTTAGATAGTAGAATGTTAAAGTCAAGTACCAAATACATATGGACTGGTCATTGGGAATGTACGTTAAGCCATATAACCCTCATAACTGTGGCCTAATTACCTCTGTTGTACTGTATTGTATTTGTTATTATAAGAGAAAGAGCCATTTGTTGGAATGAAAGGGGAAACTGTAGGGGGAAATAAGATATACCTTAAACTTAAACTTAAAAGAAAAAAAAAGGGAAGAGGATGGGGTTTGAGGGTGGGAGGGTGGGACTGGAGGGGGAATAGGGAGGGGACTGCGATTGAGATGTAACTTGAAGAAATAAAAAATAAAGGAAAAAATTTCAAAAAAAATTCACTAAAATGAAAGGTTTTACAAGATATGGGAATAAAAAAAAAAAACCAAAACAAAACAAAACATTGGTCAAAGTAAATGAAATGTGAAATGCTCGAATGGAAGGGTACGTGGAGTCATAGCATAGTAGAGGAAAACAAAATGAAAGTTTGCAAACTAGGAACTTACTTGTCTGCATTTCCACCCTAGATATGGAGAAGCCTTTTCCTGATTTAAAAAATACTCAATCGATACAATTCAGATACTTAGTGGGGATTCCAGCCAGGCACCTTAGGAGAGACAAGAGATGACTTAGATGAGACAGGGGAACAGGTGTTTCTAGTTGTTGTTACAAAAAAATAGAATGGCTTCTACCTTGAGCTGGGAGAAGACAAAGGAGAATGTGTGTTGGGAGTGGGGTGGGAAATCAGTGAACTACATTCAGAAAATACATAAAATAAATGGCACAAGGGAAGTACAGGCCAACTCCCATGAGAAACAAAGGGTTAGCAAACCCTCAACTGAAGCAGAGAACATTTAAGGAAAAGGAAGACTGAGACCATATGCAAGGTTCAGTGGGCCTTGGGATTTTGGACAAGGGAGAGGGTTGTTCCAGAAAAGGCCTGGAATGATGACTGGGAAGGACGTATTTGGAAATTATCTAGTTTTATGATTGACAGGAACTGGGGCCATCCAGCGAGGAACATTTGGGGCTGTAGATGTTGTGTTCCCATCCAGGTTCTCATCATAGGTCAGCTGTTCCTCCCCATTTTGCAGTGAATGTTAGCTGCTTATTGGATCCCTGCTCAGACCTGTTTCAGAGGTCTGAGGCCCTCAGTACAGTAGAAGCTGCTTCGGTAGGGCAGAATATCCACCTTAGGCTGCTTGCCGTCATCTCCTCCCCTCAATGTGGGGCGATTTCTGAGATGACAGTCGCTCTGCAAAACTCCTACCAACCCAGCTGAGGGTGAGACACCATCCTTTGGCTCTCCTTCCCTTCCCCACCCTCCTCTCCCCTGAGAGCACTCTTGTCCATATCCCGTCCCTAATAAGTAAATCTTAGCTCAGCCTCTTCCTACGGGGAACTGGCAGAAGGCGGGTGGAACTTGTCAGGCACCAGTAAACAGTGAAATCATGAAAGCTGTGGACTGTGTAGCTTTTTTAAAAAGTTAAACCACATTTATTTATTGTATGTTTGTCTGTGCCTATGTGTGGGCAATCACATGCCAGTGAGTGGTGACTTCCTTCTTCCATCATGTAAGTCTTGGGGACTGAATTCAGGGTCTCAGGTTTGGCAGTCAATGCCATCTTCTTGGTCCTTGATGTGAAGTTTTGAATGTTGTGGACCGTGTGTCCCAGATGCTATGCGCTGTAGAGTCCTGGACACTGTGGAAAACGGTGCAGTCCAGGGCCCTATGGACTGTATGTCTCAGATGCTGTGTACTGCAGAGTCCCTGACACTGTGCTGAGTTTAGTGGGGATCCAACCATCAGAGGTTTATGAGTACAAATAGAATTGTTTATTGTTTTTTTTTGAAAGAAACCTCTGACAAGAATTTAAGTGAAAATGAGATAAAATAACAGAAGAAGTGCTATTTTTAGGACTTGATAACTTCACAGATGTGGAGAAGAAAGAAAAAGAAAGGATGGCCTTGGAGTTTCTAGTGAGAATTGTTGAAGTGTCAGAAGAAAACAGCTGCGAAAATGTCCATTAGGCAGTTGGAAGATCATTATGTAACTCATCATAACAGGGATGGGCAGCAAGATAGCTTAATTTGGTAGGTAAGAGTGGAACTAGGGTGTCCAGGGTAAGACAGTAGGCTGAGAGATCCTTTCATGTGAGTTGTGAAGGAGAAGCATCAGGCAAAAAAAAAAAAAAAAAAAAAATCAACTGTACTCCAAAGAGAGAAGGAAAGAACCCCAGGGATCACAGGGCAGTGGCAGACAGCTGTAAAATGTGGAGGGACAGAAGAACAACTCAGCAAAGGGAGCAAACAGCACCCAGTCCCATGACTCCCCATTGTGCAGGAGGGGAAGCAGAAGCCTCATTCATAAAGTAAGCCAGGAAGCCTCCCTAAGAGACAGCCTTACTGAAAGGATAAGCCTATATGCCTATAGTTCTTCTAAGTCTCCAATCCACATGAGTTTTGTTGATGCCTCTTGAGAAATGAGTCAACAATCAACAGGAGATGAGTTTTGTCATGCTCTGTGTCTCTGAGGTCTGTGGGTAGATGACATACTGAAAGGAAAATCCATGTTTAAACACTGAAACAGCAGAAACAATGCCTGAAGCCAACTCACCACAATCCCTGAGCAGGGGACACCTGCATAAAGTAGCCATAGATCAGGGGAGATCAAACTTAGGCCATAGGCTTGGTGGCAAGTACCTTTAGCTGCTAAACCATCATGGGTGAAAACATAACTCCTCAATTATGAAATCCAAAGATAATAAAACAGAAAAATACCAGATAAAGAACTTAAAAAGTTTACTGGAGGGGGAAAAAAAGACCAGTGACTTAAAGAGGATACAAACACCCAGCAAATGAAGGAAGGAAATGAAACCAGTTCCTTGAGGAGAAACTGGGCATCATGGTTAAGAAAGTCAGAAAAGGAAACAAAATTCTGAGAAAAATAAATAAATGTGGGAATGGTAAACTCAATGAATCAAGAAAAACACACAGGAGAAACCCATCGATAGACAGAAGAAAGACAACTAGGATAGAAGATAAAGCCAGGAAAAATACTACACATGCATATTAATAAAGAATAAATTAAGAAACGTGATTACAGTTTATGAAAACTCTTAGATATCAAAAGTCTTATCAAACAACTAAACCCCATGGGGCAAAAAGATCAGACATAAAAACTAAAGATACGGAAAAACCTATCATGGTAAATTATCCCAGATCTTAGGAAATTTCCCAGATCTAGAGAAAGAAATAGATACACAAACCCTAGAAGCATTTAGAACTCCAAATGCTCCTCTTCACAGCATATTATAGTCAAGATGCCAAAAGGTATTAACAAACAAACAATACTAAAAGCTCTGAGGAAAAACCAGAAACTGATTTATCAAGGCAAACGTAAGGTCATGCCAGGGATCTCAGCAGAAACCCCAAAGCAAGGAAAGCGTGAAAGATATACATCAGTACTTGGGTTTAAATACCAGACAGCCAAGAATACTATTCCCAGCAAAATTTTAGTTTTTAAAAAGCTTTCTACAAAGTAGTTTACACTCTTATACATAAAGCAAACATTAACAAATACGAAAAACTCAGTGATTTCCATACTGTGATGGCTAGTGTTAACTGTCAATGTGAAAGAATGAAGATCAGCTGGAAGGAGCTGAGCATCTTGTCATTCCTGGGAGGATTTATCTTGATTATCCTGACTGAGAGTGCCACTTATCCTGGCTGGGATCCTGGACTATATACATGCAGAAAAGGAACTGCCTAGTAATATGCGTTGTGTTCTCTGCCCCATGGTGGATGCAATAGATCTGCTGTTGCTTCCAATCTTCTGTTGCCCTGATTTCTCCACTATGATGAATGATACCCTTGAACAGTGAGCCAGAATAAACCCTTTTTGCCTTAAGTTGAGTTCCTTGGAGTATTTTATCAAAGCAACAGGAAAATTAACTGTCATGTTTCTTACCAGGTCAAGTAGACTAAGACTAGAAATCAGCAGATAAGAAACTATAATGATAACTGTGTTCTTAAACGCTGAGTGAGTCATTGAAGGAATCAGAGAGAAAATGAAAATCTTAGTAGAAGAAAATTAAAATGAAAGCGCAATTTACAAGAAACTGGGATGTAGGAAAGTTTGTGACTATGAATGCTTATATTTAGAAGCCAGAGAAATGTGAAATAGAGATGCATCTCAGTGGCTTAGGAAAACAAGAACAAGCCAAAACCAAAAACAGTAGATGGAAAGAAAAAATAACAATCAGGACGGGAATAGAGAAAATGGAGATAGAAAGAACAAAGAGTTGGTTCTTTGCGGAAAAAAAAAAAGCAAGACTCACAAACTCTTAGTGAAGCTAACTAATAAAATGATAAGATTTAAATTAATAAAATCAGAGTTGAAAAGGGGTTACAACAGATAGCAATTAAACCCAGAGGATCAATATGGAACATTTGAAAACCTATATTTAAAAGTGCTAGATAATGTAGAAGAAATAGATAAGTTCCTAGATACATATTACATACCAAAATTAAGTCAGGAAGAAGGAAGCAGCTTAAATAGACCAACCAAAGCAACAGTAGTGAATTAATAGTAAAGGGAGTATGATAGAAGAAGTCCAGGAATGAGGGGACTCACCCTTCCCAGACATTAAAGAAGGTTCCCCAAGGACTTCCAATGCGTCTCAAATGTTTACCACTCTAATTTGCAGTTGAACCTTGGAAAATAGAGCCTAAAAATGAGGAAGACTAAAATCTCATGCAATAGCGAACTTTATTCAGAGCATCAGACAATTTATACTCTGAGAGTTAAAGAAGTCAGTCACCTCAGTAAAGTATACAATCAGAAGAGCAAACTACATATGGCAGGCAAGGTACATGTGGTGGACAAGCTACAAGTGGACAAGTCACACATGGCAAAAACATGTTTTTTTTCATAGAAAATTTGTTTATAGAAAATATAAACAAATAACAATAGCCAGTTAGAAGAAATAAAGCAAACTCACTCCTATCCACTATTCTTGGGAGGGGCACAAAACCACATTCCAAAAGCAATTCCATGTTTTTGAAGAGACTGAGATCACAACAATCTTGTCTTGTTTTCTTGGAGTGTTTTTACAAGCACTCACAATTCCCCTTGTGTGACTCCATTCTTGGACTGTGTTCCAGCACTTAAACGCTTTCATAAAATAGAGTAGGAACTACTGAACTGATTCTGTGAAGCAGATATCACTTTATACCAAAATCAGTTAAGGACATAACAAAAAAGGAAACTATAGATCAATTTTATTGAATAACTTAGACACAAAAAATCCTCAATAAGATATTTGTAAAGCAGATACAGCAATACATAAGAGGATTTACATCACAATGAAATTTGCATAATTCCCGGAATGAAAGAATGGCTCAACATGTATGAATTTATAAATGTGACACAGTATATAAATAGCTTCTGGTAGAGAAATCACATGATCATCTCAATAGATTTTTTAAAAAAGCCTTAAAATTCAACATTCATCATAAAAATCCATGAGAAAAATTAGGACTAGAAGGAACATACATCAATATAACACAGACTATGCATAGCAACCCTACAGCCAACATTATGGTAAATGTGGAAAAATCAAAATCATTTTCTTTAAAATAATTTTCAAAGATTTATTTTATTTTTAAGTTTGTGTGTTTGTGTGTGTGTGCATGCACATGTGCTTGTACACATGTTCATGCATGAGTACAGGTACTTTCTGAGACCAGAGGTGTTGGAGCCCCTGGAGCTTTAGTTACTGTTGGTTATGAGCTGCCAGACGTGGGTGTGGGAACTGAACCTGGGAACTGTGCTAGAGTAGTACATTTTAACAACTGAAGCATCTCTTCAACTTTTTCTTTAAAATCTCAGATTAACCAAAGGTGCCCACTGCCTCTATGTTTAATGTAGTGCTTGAAATCTTAACTAGAGCAATAAGGCAGAGAAAGAAATGAAAGGGACCTAATTAAGAAACAAAGAAGTCAGGTTATCCCTACTTGCAAATGATGGGATCCTGTACTTAAAAGACCCTAGACTTCACCAAAAAGCTCTTAGTTTTGAAAAACACTTTTAATCAAGCATCAGGCTTCAAAAGCAACATGCAGTAATCAGTGGATTTTCTGGCTATTGACTTTAACTTGCTTAGTAAGAAACCAGGAAAAGAAGAACATATAATATATATATTATATATATATATATATATATATCTGTCTTAAGTCTTATGAGGATTGGTATTGAAGAAGCCACTGGGAGATTTGGAAAGATCTCCCATGCTCATGGATCAGAAGAATTAATATTGTTAAAATGGCTGTATTACCAAAAGTAACCTACACGTTGAAACCAATCACCATCAAAATTTGGATGAAATTCTGCTCAGAAATTGGGAAAAAAATCAAGAGCTGACAAAGAGGTCAAAACAATCCTAGACATAAGGTGTACGGGACATATTAGTTATTTGCCTTGTTGCTACCATGAAATTCCCTGAACAAAGCAACCTAAGGGAGGAAATGTTTCACAGCTTCAATCTACACTGGATCATGGTGGGGGACATCATGGCAGGAGCTAAAGGCAGCTTGGTCACGTTGTATCCTCTATCAGGAAGCAGAGGGAAGTGAATCCTTTGCTCAGCTGTCTTCTTTTTATTCAGTCGATGACTACAGCCCAGGGAAAGGCTTTGCCCACATTAGCATGAGTTTTCCCACTTCAGTTAATCTAATCTAGATGATCTCTCACAATCTGCCCCGAAATGCGCTTCCACACTCATTCTAATCTTGATAATTAGAAAATGAACTGTCATCCAAGGAGACTACTTAGTGGACCAGACAGAGGATAAAACAGAAGTATATGTGGGGTCCGAGGATGGTTTGCGAATATGAAGACCAAAGAAACATTTGTGATGACAGTGTCATAATGAGACACATTATTTTTTACATAAACTAAAAAAAAAATCAATTAAACTTTCAGTTTCAAAAACCGATTAGCAATGTATCTCATGCATTATATCCAGCCTTATTCATTTATTGTTTTCCAATTAACTTTATTTACTGTTTCCCCTGTAAAAGTGATTTTGTTTGTATTATGTTCACTAGTATACACGTTGCCTGGGTTTCTAGTTATTTTCTTCTGGCTATTCCTGCAGTTTTATTTCACAGGTGTTTAATGTCTCATCATTCTGAAATGAATGCTGTTGTAAGGAAGGAACTGGGAGTCCAGGCATGCTTCCCATCTATTGGTTTGTTTTTCAAACACCTTTTATCAAATAATCTGCCTTCACTACGTTTGCTAAAAATGTCTCTTTGTCCTAAACTCCGTTCCTGTGACTGGATCTTTGGGCTCTTTCATCGTGTGTTTCTTTACTTTACCAGCACGATCGATCCCACTGTAAGAATCATGACTTAGTTTGAGAAGCTTGCTTGTTTTATTATTTCTCTCTCCAAATGTCTCTCAGCTGTCTCCGTGTGCTCATTTTTCTAGAACTTCGGAGTTAAACTCTGTTTAGTTTGTCTGCTCTCAGCGACGTTACCACGGGTACATTACCATTTTGATGTTCCTGTCCAGTTCAGCTGACATCCTCCCATCTCCTTCACCTTTATACCCTCTGTAGAAATGTACTTCACATTTAATTTTCTTCATTGAGGGTGTGTATCTATTCTGCCTATGTCTCTGGAAATTTTTCATAGGTTGTTACGATTGTGGATGGCTCCTTTAAGGCAGCTCATTGTTTATGTAGTCATTGTCTGCATAAAGTAGCTATAATTCTTTTTATATAATTACATTATAACTCCAGGATCCTGCCAGAACCATTTTAGTGATACTTCTGTTTTAAACATTTGAACTTTCAGCCTTCAGATATCAAATGCATTCATTCACTTTCAATGGCTTTACAGCAAAATGAAGAAACAATATGCAAATTCCACACTTGGAGCCAGCACACACTTCCCCAGAGAGCCCCTGCAGAGGAAACTTCAGTTCTGTGTCATTTGCAACAAGTGTGTACAGATAGAGATGCAATCATGTTGCTACACTTCTGCTTCAGTCCACCACCTTAAATTTTCATTTCTTTGGTAAATGTGCTTTAAGCAGTGACAAAGGTGCCCTTTCTCATACCGATACATGGCATTCCTCGGTGGGGCACTTGGTTTGTACCTCATGAACCACGGGAATCTACAACTTCATTTCCTGTTATTGCCATTAAGGGGAATTTTTCAGTTTCATTCTTAAGCTTGATGTGGAGGTGAACGTTAATGCCTTGTCAAGAAAGTGCTGTCTCTCCCCATTTGCTCAGGGTGCTTTCCAGGAGGAATGCAATGTAAATTTTACCTAAGATTTTACTTGGGGTTATTTGAAGCAATGAATAGAATTTCCCTTGCCATATCCATTCATCACTGTTTTACTATAAATCCTATGGATTCTTTGCATTCGCCTTAGTGATGTGTACATTTCTATTGTGTTTGCTCGTACTTATCTAGAATTTGTGTATAGTTCCACAGGGAGATAGGTCTAACCCTTCTTTCTGGTGGGATATCTATGTCAGCTATTTTATCAATATTTTACTGGCTTAAAAAACACTTGATAAGTTTCCTCTTTATGCTTTGGAACTGCTTAAACAGACAGATTAAGTCTCGTCTTTGAAAGTTAAAGTGGTTCACTCATTTAAATTAAAAAGGAAAATAAAACAAAAACAAACTGTGCTTTGAAAAACTCTACCCCAGGGCAAAGGCTGATTTCCATATGGACCTCTTAACCACATATTTCTTCTGATACACTCGGAGAATTTTGTTTGGTTTTATTTTCTTTTTTGAGGACAAGTCCTTCTCTATGTAGCAGGGAAGGCTGAAATCTCACAATCCTCACCATTCCAAGTGCTGGTATTGCAATTATGCATGATCATATCTGGGTTAAAGTTGGGGGAGTTCTGAGCACAAGCATTTTACAGTAAATAGGAGTGAAACTAAAGGAAAGGTCAAAAGAAATAGTTTGATAGAGGGAGGGTGTTATAAAATGAATGATGGTTAGGGATACAGATTGATACAGGGAGGGTGTTATAGAAAGAATGATGGTTAGGGATACAGATTGATAC
>CAJQZJ010004687.1:9077201-9111333 GCA_907164525.1 Lophiomys imhausi | reverse complement strand
ATTGGGAATGTATGCTAAGCCATATAACTCTTATAATCGTGGCCTATTTATTTCTGTTGTTTTGTATTGTATTTATAGTTATAAGAAAAAGAACCATTACTTGGACTGAAAGGGATTGCTGTTGGGGGGAAAAATAAATACCTTAAACTAAAAAAAAAAAAAAAAAAGAAGGGAAGAGGATGGGGGGGTTGAGGGGGAGGAGGGTGGAAGGGTGGGACTGGAGGGGGGAGTAGGGAGGGGATTGTGATTGAGATGTAACTTGAAGAAATAAAAAATAAATTATTAAAAAAATAGTTTTAAATAGTTGAAAAATTAAATTAAATGAGGCTTATTTATTTATTTATTTTTAAGACTTTCTTTTCTTTTCTTTCTTTCTTTTTTTTTAAGAGGCCCACTTATAACAGGTGAAAATTACATGAAATTCAGCCTTTAGCACCTGTGGGCAAGCTTCCTTGGTGCATAGCCTACACTATGTTACAGTCTATATGGGTGTATAGCCTCTCTCTTAGTTGTAATTGTCAACTTAACCCAACCTGAGAAGGGAATTCCCGGAGTATGTTCACCTATGGGCATGTCTACAGAGGGTTGTCTTGATTGCTGTTTATTGATGTTGGAAGACCCACCTACTGCTGGCAGCATCGTATCTCTCTCTATGTTGTACACAGCCTCCTCTGTTAGGTGGTGTGTGTGTGGTGCATAGCCTGTGTTCTCTGTTAGCCTTGGTCTATGTGGCATGCCTCCTCTGCTCTCTGTTAGGTCGCAGTCTATCCCATGCAGGCTGTGTGTGGTTTTTCCTGTGGTCCTTTCATTCTTACACCTATTTTCTTTATCACTTTGCTTCTGTTTGAAGAACTTCAGGCATTTTTGTTTTATCTTTCCCTTCATCTGAGATGTCTTTTTTCTCCTTGGTTTCTTTAAAAGTATTATATTTATATATTTGTACACACACACACACACACACACACACACACATCATTATGTTTATAGAGATAAGAGGACAATTTGCAAGAGTTACTTTTCTCTTTTCAGCATGTGGATTTGGGGGATTGAACTCGGGATTTCAGGCTTGCTGGTAAGAGTTTTTACCGACTGAGGCATTTCATCTGCCTTCTCCTTAATCCCTAAAGGATTGATTTTTATCATCATCATGGTTGAATGGAGTTCCTAGAAGACAGAGCCACACCCTAACCTGGAACTTATTCATCTGACCTAACCTAGAACAAAGGGTTGCCATGAGGAAAGGTTATTCTGAGTTGTTCAGTGGACTCCAAATTCAATGACATTTGTCCTCATAAGACACAGTAAACAAAACTCAGGAAGGTGGAGGAAGTCGTGCTATGCAGCCTGAGTAAAGGATCACCCAAACCATTCGCAGCTGGAAGATGCTCTCCCCCAACCCAAATGAGGGCAGCACTTTGTCATCTTACTTTTGGGCTTCTGGCCTATGACGTTGGAAAGAATAAGTTTCTGCTGTAAGCCATCTAGTTTGTGGAACTCTGTTGCAGCAGCCAAAAGGAACTAAAGGAACTAAAATGCCTGAGTATAGAACTTGTGGTTGACATTTCTTCCCCCATTCCCTACTTCTAGTAATTGAGAACTATGCCCAATGCACAAAAATGAAAAACCTACTGTAATTCAAATTGCTATTCCTCTGTAGGTAGTGTGTTTTCTGTCTACATTTCAACTTTTGCTTATTTTTTTTTTTAGTTTTATTATTTAGTTCATTTATTTAGTTTTTAGGAGTTAAATTATAGTGGATCTCCACACAAATATCTCTTAAGTTTATCCTGTTTAGAATGAAGTATGTTTTGGGGATATACAGGCTTATGCCTTTCATCATATTTAGAAAAATCTTTAGCCATTTTGGTTCTATGTTTGTTTGTTTGTGTGTGTGTGTGTGTGTGTGTGTGTGTGTATCTAAAAGGGCCAGAAGATGGTGTTGGATCTCCAGAGCTCGCATTATAGATACTTGTGAACTAACTGCCCACATAAGTACAAGCCTCTGGGATATTAAGCAAGCACTCTACCACTGAGATGTATCCCCAGCCTCTATGTAAAATATCCACTGTAAAAAATTTAATTAAATTACGTTGGGTTGGGTGCCATTTGTAGAAAAAAATTAATTAAATTATTTACCAGTATTTAGATTATTGTTAATTGGTTAGGCAGCAGTTAATTCTTATCCAGACATAATAAATGAGCACACAGAGACACAGGATGGATTTTAACAAGCCTAGGCCTGAGTTGTGCAACCCTGGCTCACCTAAGCTAGCTCTTAATTCTATTACCCAAATATGACCCCATATATACATACATCCCCTTGGACTGCCATTCTCCACGATATGCCGATGTTCCAGGCCATCTGGAATGATCCTCTTGCATCTACCCCATGACGTGTGCCTCCTTCTTCCTGCTGCTCCTGGCTAGAATGAATTAATCCTCTGTCTAAAGTGCAGGCTTCCTGTTCTAGTCCCAGGAAGTCCCACCTTTCTCTGTCTTTGCCCAATCTCAGGCCTCAGCATTTTATTTAAACAATCAGAGTCAGTGTAAGTAACAGACAGAAAGCAGGACCAATTAATTAACATTTAGAATGTTTAACACTACCCCAACAATCCACATTAGCTTGTAGTCATTGTTTAGTATGCTATGGGTCCAGTTGTTATGATTTTAAATGTAATTTGGTCAGCCTAGATTTATCTGGTAGACTGAGATTCCCATTGGTACCTATTGGTAGCACCTAAGTGTTGAGACTTATCTCGATAAGGGACTTTTGACACTTCCTTGGCCAGACTATGGGAATCATGTGATCACTCCAGCTGTGAACGATGGAAAGAATTTATCTAGTCTGTGGTGACTCACTTGTCTTGGCAAGATCTCCCCATGACTACATGTGAATTTCTGGGTCCTGGAGGGAGGGAAGTTTCTGGGTAGAAAAGACAAGCTTGTAGTAAGCAGCTCTCTTGCTGCTGTGGGGATGCTTTAAATCTCAGGCACAGTGAGGGAAGGATTACTAGGAGAGATGGCAACTAAATCCCTTAGCAATGAAGCCTGAGGTCACCAAGGGTTAAAGTTTATTTGACTTGCTGAAGGAGGGAGAATCCTAGATTGCCTTCTGTTACTAGTCCTAGTCAGGAAGTTTGCACCTGGGTCATCTTTTCCTGCTAGTGGAGGACCTTGAGAGCCTCTTCAGGCATTTATATTATGAAAATGGCAATGGTGCCAAAAGTATCATATGGATTTAACACAGTCCCTATCAGAATTTCAGTGACATTCTTCACAGAACTAGAAAAACAATTCGAAAATTCATATTGCATCACAAATAGCCACAACGTTTCTCAGCAAAAAGAGGAATGTTGGAGTTATCACTGTACTTGATGTAAAATTATGTTACAGGACCATGAACAAAACACAGCATGGTGCTGACCCCAAGCAGACATGTAGAAGAATGAACTCAAATAAGAAACTCAGAAAGAAACCCACACAGCTATAGCTACTTGATTTTTGCAAAGGTGTTAAAATGCACATTGGGAGCTGGGCGTGGTGGCGCATACCTTTAACCCCAGCACTCAGGAGGTAGAGACAGGTGGATCTCTGTGACTTCAAGGCCAGCCTAGTCTACAAAGTGAGTCCAGGACAGCCAGGGCTACACAGAGAAACCCTGTCTGGAAAAAAAAAATGCACATTGGGAAAAAAAAAACAACATCGTTTTCAACAAATGGTGTTGGTAAAACTGGATTTTCACATGTAGAAGGAAACTAGATCCTTGTCACTAACCCTACACAAAAATCTGCAAAAGATTGACCAAAGATTTTAATTTAAGACATGAAACTTTGAAACTGTTAGGGAAAAGTGCATGAACCTATAGGGGACATTTTCCATTCAGATCATCACACTTTTGAGGTCTCAGCCTGGTCTTCATTTTCTTGCTGCCCTTTAGGGTTCTCCTTTAGCTCCTTCTTATAGTATTTTGAGGGTTTGTGACTACACTAGACACAGAGAAGTAGGGGAGATGTGTTTACTTCCAATTTGTCTAGACTCTAAATTTCTGTAAATAGTTCATTTAAATACAGTGGATATCCATGAAGGAATACAAGATGTGTGGTTGGTTTTTTTCCCCAAAGAGGCTATTCATGTCCTTACTTCAAGAACTCCAGAGAAAGACTCAATTTGGAAAGAGGGATGTTTTGGTTAAGATGTAATGAAGATGTGTAATCAACAGGAGGGTGGGACCCTAAACCCAATATGATCAATGTCCTTATCAAAACAGACACAGTGACATAGATCCATGAGAGCAGAGTGCCACATAACACAGAGGCAATGATTCAGTCCTGAAATTGCAAGCAAAGGAAACCAGCTATTGCCAACAGACTAGCAGAGGCTGGGGAGGGAAAGGGTGGTCTTTCCCTGCAGGATCAGAGGGAGCATGACCCTGCCCACTCTTGGGTTTTAGACTTCTGCTTTCTGAACTATAAGGGTACCTATATATTTTAAGTTACATTCTCTGTCATGCTTTGTTACAACCGCTGTACAAACTAATATGTCTTTAAAATTTGAAAATCCTTTTTAGTCAGTATATGCAACCAGGTGATGTGTTAATTACCTGGTGGATCAGAAACATCACATTTTTCTTAGTTTTGCTAGCCAATGTGTTGCTAGCCAATGTGATCTTTGATGCCATTCAGCTCTTTCTGAAGAGGTAGGAGACAGACAGTGAAATCCACATCTTTTCCTTTTCACGACATTTTCTGCTTGGATATCTACTGGCTGTAACATATAGAGACAACCACCACAACTCTGTGGCAAACCTTTGATTCATCTTTGGTTAATTCCATGTCTATTTTCCTACATCGCCCTAAATTTTTCAACATTCTCTAAATTATGAGGTTTCCCTCTTCCAGGTAAACTCTGCAGATGACCTTTCCTCCTGCAGATGATGACCCATCCTCCTACTCACCTTGTGAGTCAGAAATTCATAAAAGGAATTCTTTCACCCTATCTTCCAAGGCAGTGATGAATCAGCAGCACCTTCCACACTTTTATGCAAACATCTGTCTTCAAAGGTAAAATTCTGATCCAGATCAATGACGCTCAACAGGAGATAAAGTGTTGGATAATGAGAAACAAATAATATATGTTGCTTTCCTGGCACTTCTCAACCTGTTTCATAATCACTTTTCTAAAACACAATTCCATCATGACACTCCTAGCATGAAATTGTATTGACCCCATGTTGCTTGGCTAGTCTTCTCCAATTTTAGAGTGGGTTTAAACAGTCTGGGCATTGTTTTCAAGTGCAGGTTCAGATTTAGTAACTCCAAGGCCTCAGATCTACATTTTAAATGCATGGTGCTGCTGCTACTTTCCCATGGATAAAGCTTTTTTTTAAAAAAAAAATAGATTTAATTATTTGCTGATTCAGGTTATATCTCCATCATATTGTCTTCTTTCCCCCCTTCCCAACCCACCCTCCTACCCTCTACCCCCTAACCCTTCCATCTCACTCCTCTGGAGTGGAGTGTCCCTACATAACAGTCCCCAGCCCCAGTTCAGAAGTCATATGAGGGCCAAGAGCATCCTCATATACTGGGGCCTACAGGGCAGTACCACCAGTGAAAAGTGTCTCATTGCCAGGGAGAAGAAACTAAAAAAAACAAACAAAAAATGTCTATATCCTTGTTTCCTTTAATGCATTCATTGTAGTACAGTTATCCTGTACTATATGGCTAAAATCTGACTATAAGTGAATAGATGCCATGTGCATCCTGAGTCTGGGTTAGCTCACTCAGGATGAGCTTTTCTAGCTCCATCCATTTGGCTGCAAATTGCATAATTTCACTGTTTCTGATAGCTGAGTAATATTCCATTGTGTAGATGTACCACAGTTTTTTAATCCATTCTTTGGTTGAGGGACATCTGTGTTGTTTCCAGTTTCTAGCTATTACAAATAAGGCTGCTATGAACATAAATGAGGAAATGTCCTTGTGGTTTGGTGAGGATGTATACCCAGAAGTGGTATGGCTAGGTCCTGAGGCAGAGCTATTCCAAGTTTTCTAAGATATCGCCAGAGTGACCTCCACAGTGGTTGCACAAGCCTGCACTCCCACCAGCAATGGAGGACGGTTCCCCTTTCTCCACAACCTCACCAGCATGTGCTGTCATGTGAGATTTTGATCTTAACCATTCTGACAGGTGTTGGATGGAATCTCAGAGTTGTCTTGAGTTGCATTTCTCTGACGAATAAGGATGCTGAGCATTTCTTCAAGTGTCTCTCAGCCATTAGGGATTCCTCTTTTTGAATTCTCTCTTTAGCTCTATTCCCCATTTTTGATTGGATTATTTTGTTTCTTGGTATTTAATTTCTTTAGTTCTTTGTAAATTTTGGATATTAGCCCTTTGTCAGATATGGGGTTGGTGAAGATTTTTTCCCAATCTGTAAGTTGCTGTTTTGTTCGAATGAGAGTATCATTTTCCTTACAGAAGTTTCAGTTTCATGAGGTCCCATTTATTAATTGTTAGTCTTAGGTCCTGAGCTGTTGGTGTTCGGTTCAGGAAGTTGTTGCCTGTGCCAATGATTTTGAGGGTTTTTTCCACTTTCTCTTCTAATAGATTTAGTGTGACTGGGCTTATGTTAAGGTCTTTGATCCACTTGGACTTAAGTTTTGTACAAAGTGATAAGTATGTGTCTAATTTCATTCTTTTACAAGTGGACATCCAGTTGGACCAGCACCATTTGTTGAAAATGCTGTCCTTTTTCCATTGTGCAGTTTTGGCTTCTTTGTCAAAAAATTAGGTGGCCATAGGTGTGTGGATCCATTTCTGGGTCTTCAATTCGATTCCTTGATCTACTGGTCTGTTTCTATACCAGTACCATGCTGTTTTTACTACTATTGCTCTGTAGTACAGCTTGAAATCTGGGATGGAGATTTTTCTTTATTGTACAGGATTGATTTAGCTATTCTGGTTTTTTTGTTGTTCCATATGAAATTGAGAATAGCTTTTTCCAGGTCTACAAAGAATTGTGTTGGTATTTTGATAGGAATTTCATTGAATTTATATATTGCTTTTGTTAGGATGGTCATTTTTATTATGTTGGTCTTACCTATCCATGAGCTTGGGAAATCTTTCCATCTTCTAAAGGTCTCTTCAATTTCTTTCTTCAAGAATTGAAGTTCTTGTTGTACAGGTCCTTTACTTGCTTGGTTAGAGTTACCCCCAGGTATTTAATATTGTTTATGGCTATTGTGAAGGGAGTTGTTTCCCTTATTTCTTTCTAAGCCCATTTGTTTGTTGTATAAAGAAGGGGTTCTGATTTTTAAAATTAATTTTGTATCCAGCCACCTTGATGAAGGTGTTTATCAGCTGTAAGAGTTCTCTGGTGGAATTTTTGGGGTCGCTTATGTATACTATAATATCTTCTGCAAATAGGGATAATTTGATTTCTTCGTTTCCAATTTGTATCCCTTTGATCTCCTTTAGTTGTCTTATTGCTCTAGTAAGAACTTCAAGTACTATATTGAAGAGATATGGTGAAAGTGGGCATCCTTGTCTTATCCCTGAGTTTAGAGGAAATGCTTCAAGTTTCTCTCCATTTAATTTGATGTTGGCCACTGGCTTGATGTATAGCACCTTTTTTTTTTCTAGGTATGGTCCTTGTACGCCCATTCTCTCCAGAACTTTTAGCATGAAGGGATGTTGGATTTTGTCAAATGCTTTTTCCACATCTAGCGAGATTATCATGTGGTTTTTTCTTTCATCTTGTTTATATGGTGAATTATGTTGATAGACTTTCATATGTTGAAACCATCCCTGCATTTCTGGGATGAAGCCTACTTGATCATGGTGTATGATACTTTTGATGTGTTCTTGAATTCGGTTTGCTAGTATTTTTGCATCTATGTTCATGAGGGAGGTTGGTGTGAAGTTCTCTTTCTTTGTTGGGTCTTTGTATGGTTTAGGAATCAGGGTGACTGTGGCCTCATAGAATGAGTTTGGCAGCATTCTTTCTTATTCTACTTTGTGAAAGAGTTTGAAGAGTATTGGTGTGAGCTCTTCTTTGAAGGTCTGGTAGAATTCTGTGCTAAAACTATCTGGCCCTGGGCTTTTTTTTTTTTTTTTTTTGGTTGGGAGATTTTTAATAACTGTTTCTATTTCCTTAGGGGTTATAGGGCTGTTTAATCTGTTAACCTGATCTTGATTTAGCTTCCGTAGGTGGAATCTATCAAGAAAATTGTCCATTTCACTTAAGTTTTCAAATTTGGTAGAGTATAGATTTTTAAAGTAGGACCTCAAGATTCTCTGAATTTCCTCAATATCTGTTGTTATTTCTCCCTTTTCATTTCTGATTTTGTTGATTTGGGTTTTTTTTCCCTCTGCCTTTTAGTTAATTTGGCTAAGGGTCTGTCTATTTTGTTGATTTTCTCAAAGAACCAACTCTTGGTTTCATTGATTCTTTGCGTCATTCTTTTTGTTTCTAAGTTGTTGATTTCAGCCCTAAGTTTGATGATTTCCTGCCTTCTGCTCCTCTTGGGAGTGTTTGCTTCTTTTTTTTTTTTTTTTTTTCCAATTCACTCAGTTTAGCTGTTAATTCGCTAGTATGAGCTGTCATAATTTTCTTTTTGAAGGCACTTAGTGCTATGACCTTTCCTCATAGCACAGCTTTCATTGTGTCCCATAGGTTTGGGTATGTTGTGCCTTCATTTTCGTTGGATTTTAAGAAGTCTTTGATTTCCTTCTTTATTTCTTCCCTGACACAGTAGTCATCCAGTAAAGAATTGTTCAATTTCCTTGTGTGTGTATTCTTTCTGTTGATTCTGTTGCTCTTGAAGTCCAGATTTATTAAATGGCAGTCTGATAAGATACAGGGGCTATTTCAATTTTCTTGTATCTGTTGAGGCTATCTTTGTGTCCAATTATATGGTCAATTTTGGAGAAGGTTCTGTGAGGTGCTGAGAAGAAGGTGTATTCTTTTGTGTTTGGGTGAAACGTTCTGTAGACATCTGTTGGTCCATTTGATTCATGAGCTCTCTTAGACTCATTATTTCTCTGTTCAGCTTCTGTCTTGATGATCTGTCCATTGTTGTGAGAGGGGTTTTGAAGTCTCCCACTACTGTTGTGTAGGGATACATGTGTGATTTAAGTTTTAGAAGAGTTTCTTTTACAAATGTAGGTGCCTTTGTATTTGGGGCATGAATGTTCAATATTGAGATGTCCTCTTGATGAATACTTCCTTTAACGAGTATATAATGCCCTTCTCTGTCCTTTTTTTTTTTTATTAACTTCAGGTAGAAGTCTATTTTGTTTGATATTAGGATGGCTACTCCAGCTTGTTTCCTGGGTCCATTTGCTTAGAAAACCTTTTCCCAGCCCTTTACTCTGAGATAATGTTTATCTTTGATAGTGAGATGTGTTTCTTGTATGCAGCAAAAAGATGGGTCTTGTTTATGGATCCAATCTGTAAGTCTGTGTTTTTTTATTGGCGAGTTGAGTCCATTGATGATGATGGACATTAGTGACCAGCAGTTGTTATTTCCCATTATTTTGGTATAGGTAGTCATCCTGTCCTTCTTTTGGAGCTGGCTTTGGAGACTGGTAATTTGGAGCCACTGTCTTCCAAGTTCCAGTAAGCTGCAGCTCTGCCGGAAGTGTATCCCGCTGCTCAGACCAGCTGCAGTGTTTTTTCCTGTGCCCATAAATCCAATGGAAGGGGTCTGTATGTATGTCCAACACCCCTCTGGGGAAGGACAAATTTGCTTTTGCTTTCCAAAATGCAGCTGTGGACCTGCTGGTCTGTCGCATTCTGGACCCATCAGGCTGTCCCGCTGTGGACCCGGACCCGCTTGCTACTGCTCCACCCTGCCACTGAGGCTCTGCTAAGAGTGAATTCTGCTCCCCCAGGTCTGCGACCCTTCGCTAAATAGCCAGGACACCTGCGTGGGATCTGGGGGCCCAGGAGGCTTGTGAGCAACCTTGTCTGGAGTTTGTGTCTGCCTGCTGGGTAATTGGGTAGCTCTTACTCTGAGGCTCTCCTGGTGATGATCCTGATTCCCGGATTCAGAGGCTTCCACAGGTCTGTTTTGCTGAGAGTCAGAGAAAGGGGAGGAGAGTCCTGCCCAGGGACTTTTAATAATGCCTGGGTAGCTAGGTGAAACTCAGAGTGTTTGAGTCACTCAGATTGTTGCTCAGCATCTTATAACTCTGTGGCTTTATGGCTGTTTTCCTTGCATTCAAAATGTGTCCATGTGGGCCACAACCATCTTGGATCTCTCAGATAAAGCTTTGAGGCATGGTGATCAAGAGGATCAGGATCAACTCTTCAGAAAAGCATTTGAAGTACTCTTGTACCAGGCTTCTCTCTAGCTCTCTGCCTTAAAACATGTTTCCATTTGGACTTGAAAAAGAGAAACTGAGCAGAGATGAAACCTCAAAAATGCAAAATTCTACTATTTTGTCTACCCTCAGCCCCATTACTAAAGACAACCAAGACAGAGTAGGCAAGGCCCCAAAGTCAGCACCACCTCCTGCTTATCAGCGGACTTCTAAGGAGAACTCTCTGTGAAGTCTTGGTAACTGCTCATTTCTGGTTCAGCCAAGTTGGAGGTTAGTCTACCCAGGGGTGACCCTGCTGGCTATGTTGCTGCAATGTGATGTTCTTGATCCTTCCCGGGTCATTCCAGACAGCTCTGCACAACATGTAATGCCTGTATAAGCAATCTCAGCCTTAGTCAGGCAATCTTGTCCCACTGTGAGAGACATTCCTTAGTTTTGCTCACCACACAATTTTTCTTCCTTCCTCTTTTCAGTCCCCGGTACTCAGTCCAATTCCCATTTTGTTCCCATCCACAGACCACAGTGGACACTTATACCTGAGTGTCTTCCCGTGTTCCCTAGCTTTGCCTTATTTACAGAGTTGCTTCTATATACATAGCTACATGACAGGTACCAGAGATACAGGATTGGAGGAGGTAGATCAATTCATACTTAATATTACTGAAGGTTTTTAATGAGATAGGCAATTGGGAGTAGGATAAAATGTTAGGAAGTAATAAAGGAAGGAAGGAGGGAAGGAAGTAAAAAAGGAAGGAATGAAGAAAGGAAGAAAGGAATTCACAAATCCAGTAAATCCAATTTACCCTACATAGTAGTTAGTTCTTCCCATCTCTATGTGAGAAACAACTGAAGAGAGGAAGAGTTAATTTTGGCTCCTGATTTGAGGGGATGGAGTTCATTATGTCAGAAAAGTATAATGTTGGGAGTAGGAATAGCCAAATGACTCAGGCAGCATAGAGAGAGAAGGATGAATGTGCTCAGCTAGATTTCTCTATTTACCCTTCTTGTGCAGTCTGAGCACCCAGCCCATGGGATAGTGCCACTCATATCCAGGGTGGGTCTCCTCTATTCAGTTAAACTTTTCTGGTGCCCTATATAAGAATGCCCTTATAGATGCATCCAGATGTATATATCCTAGGTGATTGATACTATGTTGAGTCAAATTGACAATGGAGATTAATGAACGCACTTACTAACCCTGAGGTCTAAGAATTTAATGAATCCCAAGATGCTACTCTCTATGGATTATTGACTGTATCACAGCTCCCAATGGCACTGCTGCTATTGCATGTTCTCTGTTATTGATGCTGTTGATACTGTTAGCTATTTTATTTTCATATGTCCAGCATTTTAGTTATATTGTAAGTAAGTTGATTCTGCCTATCGATTATAAACCTTACTTGATTGTAAGTTGGGAACCTAGTCTGAACTACCTAAGAACACAGGAAAAAGCCAAAATAACACCTGAGGTCAAGGTGGAGCGCCCAACACAAGTGAAAGTCAGGGGGTGGGTATACTTCAGGCAAGAGGAACATGTTGCTTGAGCCTCTTTTTCTCTTGCTGCTCCCCATGTCTTTTATCTATTCTTTTCTGTGTTCCCATCTCATAACTCTTGCTACAAGGCAGAAATTTCAGTCTGGAATTTTCCCATTCCAGACTGAAAAACTCAGGAGAAGAACCCCTCAGGATGAGTCATGTGCAGTCAAATGAAAGAACATATCAAGTCCGTTATGGCCATGATGAGGAGGAAAGAAGACAAAGAGGGTACTAGCTGACAATACTGTGTCTGAATATTTGATGTGCCCAGAAATCTTAAGTTACAAAATGTGCTGATGGTACTTAACATGACAGATACTGAGAAATATTTGGTTAATTAGTATGTGGTACTAATTTTAGAGGTATTTACTGTAGTTTATAGCAGATATTTAGATGCTAGAAATAATAGTGTATAGTATTTGATAACAATGAAATAAACAATACTACAATGGGTGATATGACTAATCTGTAATTTAAGAACTCAGTTTTCAAGTTTGTTGGTTATTAGGAAACTTTTTGCAGGATTTGTAATATTTAGATATCTATCTATCTATCTATGTATCTATCATCTATCATTTATCTATGTATCTATCATTTATTTATGTATCTATTATCTATTTATCTATCTGTCTGTCTGTCTATTACCTACCTAACATCTATATGTCAACAGGTAAGTTTTGAGAAAAGTAGCTGATGTCACTGACCATATTTTTTTAACCACATGTCCCTCTCTTACTATGTTAACTGTTGACTTCATGTATCAGCTTTTCTTCTCTTGCTGACATTCATGGGCTACTGAGAACCATGGTCTATAGGTTGGATTTTAAGACTTAATTCCTAGAGGGCAATTAACATTTTTTTTATCTTCTTAACTTCTAAGTTGATTTGTCTTGGAATTTTAAAAATGTGGGAAAGAGTTCCTACCTGAAAACACTGACATTTGTAAATAATTTTTAGAAGGAAGCATGTTTCAAGCTCCAAATGCAAGCTTTCTGATCAAGAGAACTCTACATAGTACTTTTTTGTGGGCAGAAGGAACCAGCAGGGTGACCCATGAGGTTTTTCTATGAGATCATTTCCCCAATTCCCAAGACAGGAATGGAATTAAGGCAGATGTTAATTTCAAAAGTACTGTGTCATTCTTTGTGAATTTTCTAGACAAACTTGCTCTTAATGTTATGGTCTTAATGATAGAGAACGGGGGCACAGAAACCTTTTCCTTGAATTTTTATATAAGAAAAGGTAATTGGACTGGGATAATTTCCTATTCCCAAATCACTGAAAACTGTAGAGGAAGTTGTAAGATGTTCTTCCTTTTAAGTGTGTATATCAGGGCTTGTGTGGGCTGAGCATAGCCCCAGGTGAATTAATTATGGTTCTCTTTGTGCTTACAAAATACCTTACAAAAGTAACTTAAAGAAGAAGGGGTTTATTTGGACTCAGAGTTTTAAGGTAGTCCACCATGGTGACAGGAAGAAGTCTCAGCCAACTTTCCCATTTTCCCCTTTTTATTTTGTCTGAGCCCCCAGCCATTACTCACATTAATGGTGGGTCTTCTTTCCTGAGTTCAACCTCTCCAAAGATCTCTCACAAATGTATCCAGATGTGTGTCTCCTAGGTGACTTCGAATCCAATCAAGTTGACAAATCAACATAGTGGGAATCGTAGATGCATTTGAAAAAGAAAAATCCTAACAACTCCACTAGCACAAGGCTGAAGGGGATGTGAAAGAATGGAAAAATTTCATATGGACAGTACATAAAACGAAGCAGATGATGTACATAAGAAGAAACATAAAAACAACGGTCTCAACATCTGTGTTCATGCTCTCCACCAGCTCTGTAGAGGGACCCTTAAGGGATGACACACTGTAAAGTAGAAAGCAGGAAAGGGAGAGGAAGTTTAGTGCCGTACTGGCTCCCAATACATATTTGCTACATTGGATTCAAGTCAGTGTCTTGCCTTTGAGAGGTTATACACGATAACTAGGTGAGTGAGTCAAAGAGAGATTGATTTAAACCACATGTAGAAGAGCTCTGTAAACAAATAATACAAGTTAAAAGTTACCAAAGAAAAACTTAAGTTCATTGTTGCTTACTGTCCAGTACCTGTCATTACCTAGAATTCTAATAACAGAAAAAACATGAGAAAATTTGATGATATCCTTATTTTCTCAAAATACTAAATTTTATCTGCTTTTTGAAATTGCTTCAGAAATGGCATTTGGTGAAAAATACATTCAGGATGACCAATCTTAAATGCTGGAATGATTCATAATGACTAAGATGTGTCTATTTTTTTAAGTTTATGACATTACTTGCTGAACCATCTCTCAAACCTATAATTGTTTCTATCCTTCAGACTTTTAATAAGGAGGGTTAGCAGAAAATTTGAGTAATAATTAAAAAAAATAAGGGCATAGAACCAGTAAAAACAAAACAAAACAAAAACAAATAGAGCAGAATAATTAATTCTATTCCGCTTCTGGTTAAGTGAGGCTGTGTTAAGCCAGGTGCCCAGAGGAACTTGGAGAAATATCACAGTAGCTTCTAAACCTTCTGGCATTGCAGGGAGTTATGGGATTGCTGGGATCCATTTTTTTTTTGACATGGTAAACCATCCTTTTAAAAGCCAGTCTTTTCCTTGATGGAGTCTGAAACCAAACCCTTTGGGGTCTTGGGGAATTTCCATTTGAACCTGACTGTCTGTGGTAAGTAGAGAACTTTGGGAAGTTTCCACTTGGGGGATCTGCTATCTCATTTCTTCCCTCCAATTCATCCTCTAGGGGCCTTGCAAATGCAGCTTAGGGTTATTTGAGCCTCTTCCTTAGTCTTATCTCCCCATACTATCTGTCTTCTCTCTAAAGCTGGCCTGGCAGGGGCTCTGGTGAAGAGGCTTAAGGTTGCAGCACTAAAGGAACAGCCATTCCAGACTATAGACAAAACCCTGCCCACTTGGTACAGGGCGGGTCACCTTCTTTTCCCCAGCTGCCAGACGTCGTCAGCAAAAGAGGAGGGCCAGCAATCAGGCTGCTAGAGAGCTTTTGGAAGGTGCCAGTAGCACAAAATAATTGTAATTTTCAACTCTGGGTGAAATTAGAAATAAAACCCAAGAATGATGTTCAGATTTCTAACTTCTTTAATTTAGAAACAAACATAGAAACATTAAGAAGTGAATTATCAAATAAGGAAAGGAGAAAAGGGACTGGAGAATACAAGGAGGAAAGAAAGAAGGAACAGAAGAGGAAAGAAAGAGTAAGGGGAAAGAAGGGAGAAAAGCAAGAAGGGAGGGAAGGACAGAAAGAAAAAGTAAGCAAGAAGGCATTTATTCTCTAGGCTACAATCGCTGGGGAATTATGGAAGAAATGAAATCTAGAACTGATGTCTAGGTAGCTGCTATATGGAAAGAAAGAACACTTTTCTGGGTGAAACAACACAGGTGGCACTCTAATGGAGCTCCTCAGTAAGCAGTAAGATCATTACTACCAGCAGCAGCACTTTGCAAATGGTGAATGACAGTGAAGAACCCCAACAACAGAATAATATTGTTCAATACTCTTACTATGGTTTCTGCTAATATTCACAGTGCGGGGCTAGTGCTGTACCCATAGTCCAGGCTACTTTGCAGGCTCGGGCTGAAAGATTACCTGAACCTAGAAAGTGATAGTCAGCCTGGGCACAGTAGGAACACCTCTAAAAGAGAACAGCTGTGTGAGTGTAAGAATGTATAATTAGCATGTGCAAAAGCCTATGTTCTGTATCAAGCAACACACACACACACACACACACACACACACACACACACACTTACTTTCTCATGATGTATAATATTGTAATTCTGTTTTGTACTATATTCCATTTAGATTAAGGTGTTTATGGAAGAGAGACTTTATTTTGCCTCATGGTTTCAAAAGGATGAGAATCCATCATGGTGGGACACAAAATTGGCATGGTGGCAGAGGCAGGAAGGCAGAACACACATCTTCAAATACAAGCATGAAACAGAGGTGAGAGGAAGATGGGAGGGAGAGGGGGAGATCCAGAGTGAGAGAGAAGAACAAGAGAGAGAGGGTGTTAATGTAAATTTATAAAATTGTATTTGTTTCACAGTTTTTCCAGCTAACACTCAAATAATTAAGACTCTTTATATTACCTTAACATGGCTTTAAGCACAATCTTGAGCAGTTTAAGTCTGTTCTTAACCCTCTATATTATCCTAACTCCCTCTTTGTTAAAAATCCCAGAGCTACTTGCAGTTTAGTGTTCTTTTTGCACCAGCTGATCCTTCTCATGTCTCCTGGACCTCTGCCCATGGCTGAATCTCCTACTTTCTCCTCTTACTCCTCCTCCCATCAAGGGCAGGAAGTCCAGCCCTATTCTTTTCCCTGCTCAGCAATGGCCATAAGCTGCTTTATTGGTATATCAGGACAATTGGGGAACAGTATTTACACAACATTGAGAGAAGAGATCCTCAGAACAGGATTGCAACCAGATATAGGGAGAACATAAATCAGTATTTGAATTACTCAATAACCTTATGCCTATGAGAGAGAGAGAGAGAGAGAGAGAGAGAGAGAGAGAGAGAGAGACCCAGAATCAGGGCAGTACTATAAAATCTTAAAGCCCTTCTTCACTGTTGTACTTCTTATAGCATGGCTGCACCCCTGAGCCTCCCCAAACAACACTACCAAGTGGAAACTAGGTATTCAAATACCAAAGCCTGTGGGAGTGTTTCTCATTCAAACCACCAAAGCCCCTATAGGACTTTTTCCATGGGGGCAGAATGACTACAGAGGAAATACTTTTGAAGTAGGAAAAAAAAAGTTGAACACCCATTTTCAGCTAAGGAAATCATTTCATCCTTTACATGTTGAGTTTTCCTGCTGGATCCTCCAGGGTTTGGCTCACAGATCAGCCCACATCTTCCACCACAGAAGCTACCTGCTATTTCTCACCACCATACTAATTTCTCCCTAGCTTCCAAATTCTGGGTACACCACTCAGTCTTTTCTGATGCTTTTCCCACAGGGTACTGGGGTATGTGTGTCAGTCCATCAGTGCGTAGGAGGTATCAGCTTCTGAGACTGTCGTTAGCCAAGATGGAGGATAGGCCCCGTGGCTTCACCCTCAGCTGGGAGGGAGCTAAGTGTCCTGCACTGTTTGCCAGTCCTTGTGCTGGGTTTACCTGCTGTCCTAATTTTAGTCTGTTATTGGGATAAAAGACTCTGACCAAAACAGCTTAGGGTAGAAGGTTTCTGTTTCACCTTAAAATTTCCATCACTGTGGAGAAGTTGGGGAAGAACCTCAAATAGCTAACTCCATCACATCCAAGGTCAAGGTCAAGAGCAGAGAGATGAATGCTTCATGCCCATTTGCTTGCCTATGTTCTGCTTGCCTTCTCCACTCATAAGCAGCAGTTCAGAACCTCTTGCCTCTGGCTTGGTGCTGTGCACACTGGGCAGGACTCTTCCTGCATTGATCACCTCACTCACCCACACTCTTCCCTGGAGGTTCTAGGTCTTACCAAGTTGACAAATACGCTAACAATTACATCAGTCAAAAACTGATCCTTAAAGCACACCTAGGGAACATTTTGGGGAACCCAGCTGATGAACCAATTTCACTCTCTCTGTGTCCTTTCTCCCTGTACTCCCAGCTTGAAACGCGTGGGGAGCAGCAGGTTCATCTCAAGCTTAGTGGACATGCAACAAGTACCAATCTGCTGTTGTCCCCACTCTGAGCTCCATTTCCCTGCTCTTCCCGGCCAGCCCTCGTACTGCTGTCCTCAAAGTGCTCTTCCTCCTTGTGAGGGTAAGCACTGATACTCTGTGTTCTAAACTACGAGGCTGCACTGATCAAACAGCAGATGGTTTTGGAGGCACATATCAGCTTCCTGCGTGCATCTCCTCTCAACTCATTGAGGCTGGGATTTCTGAAGGCCACCGGAAACCCACATATTTCCTTTGATTGTTGCTGCTAAGATGAAAGTTCACACACAGCAAATTTTGGATTCAACGCCCACTGTCCTTTCTCCCTTCACTGCAGAATAATCAACTGTTTTAAATAGTCTCACAGCACCGTTGCCTTAGCTCTTCCCATATATTGCTTCTGCTATTGCTCTCTATTTTTACCTCCGGACCCACAGTTCTTGGAACTCTTGATGGGGAAAGCTTAAGCCAACTGTGGCAATGCTGAAGAAAACTGACAGCTCTCTCTGTTTGGCATGTTAGGAGTTTAAGGAGCAGAATTGGGTAGGAAGAAGGCATCATTCATCTGAGGGGATGGAAACTTTGCCATCTCTTGGGAAGAGTTTTCTCACTGATCTGACTTGCATACTCTGTATCCTGGGAATACTGTAAGATATTGCTTTGTGTGCCATGGCCATATTCTGATCTGCATCTACCCTTTTACCTAATCATGTGACTCCCCACTTGTGCAATTTTTGAGAGACTAACCTGTCCCCCAGCCAATGCACACCAGTACTCAGAGAGTAGAGATTACAGAGACAGATACACCGGGCCACTCTGGATGGCCTTAAGGCCACCTTGGTGAGTAAGCCTAGTTATTTGTATGTGCAGACTGCCTTGAGGAGCACAGGTGTGAGCAGTCAGGTAAGCAACAGGACTTGGACTAGAAAGGTTTACCCATTTGCTCTCTCTTCCCAGGTTGTATTCTTGGCACTGACATTTGGCAGTGAAGAATGAGCTAGTAAACTTTTATACAGATGCTTACTTCTGGGAGTGACAAAGGCTTATGTTAATCCTTCTTGTTGGAAAGTAAAAAAGAAAAAGAAAAAAGAAAAAAGAAAAAAAAAAAAGACAGCTTCCAAAGAGCCAAAGGCACCAACGTTTTCTAATGGAAGAAACAAGACATACATAGGCATTAGGTATTGTGGCAGGGCCGGGTCAGCAGGCTTATTTACCTTATATTGATGGACTTGTGTTCATGGAACAAAGCTTTTGGAAAAGAATATCCAGATTCCTGACTTAGATAATGAAAATCAAATGATGAATTACATTTGTATTGGGAAAATATTGCTGTTTTAGATGTTTTCTCTCTAAGGCATCAATCATGTGTTTCTGCTTGTATCTTCGGTTCAGATCTCATGGGGCCTTCTGTAAACTTGCTTGAGATTTTCATCTGTCAAGACATTGTTAAGTCAGCTCAGTCTCTTTAGAAGTAATTATTGTTTCCTGGCCTGAGTCTGGAACGATCCGCAGAGATGACAGAAGCCTGGAACACACTGACACTCAGCATGGCTTGGCAGGACCACAGTGCAGCGCTAGCTCCAAAGAGGAGAAGGACTTTGAGTTGGAATCCCACCATGAACACATAAAAGGGCAGCAGCCATTGGAAGCAGCACATATGATTCCTTGGCCTACAGTGGGCCGTGGGTTCCTACGGTCTGTGTAAGGACAGATGGACAATATTAACATCTCAAAACAAACAAACAAACAAACAAACAAACAAACAAACAAATCTCAAACAAAAACAAAACAAAACAAAAACAGTTTTTAGGGGAATGGGCAACACTCACGTTTTTCAGTGACTTAGATGATCCATGCTGCCGCCGCCACTGAGAGGTGGCTGCACGTGGTATTTTCCTATAAAGATATTTTTATTGTTCTTTGGTTGATGTTCCTGGAATCAGCTCATATTTGTATAAGTACTATTGTTGGCAGCTTCGCATGGCTGCCCCAGGTGTTCCTGATAGCCCTGTTTCATAGGAGAGGTGTTTACTTTAAAAAAAAAAAAAAAAGACTACTAATTTGTAGTTCACTCTGACTTTTTCAGGTTGGAAGACCTGGGAATGACTGTTTATTACAACAAAAGGGCTGAAAGGGCTGGGCAAGGAATAATATCTTTCAAAGCATCCCTGATTATACACCAATGGCCTAAGAATCAAATCCTGGTATTTTTTTCATTTCCAAATTATTTGAACCTTGGCTACTCTTCTCCTAATTAGTGTCCATTGTGTCTCAATTTCTCCTTTCATATTTATTAATAGCAAAAGTATTAAGTGAATCCGTAGAAACCACTGTAGGAGGAGTTCTATTTACTTACTAAATACGAACAGTTCCTTTAACTTCTTTTCCAAGCATATTAAAAGCTGTAACAGTGGAAAGGGTAATTCAACAATGATCCGCCCAGCATTTCAGTCTTTTGAAAGGCACCTTTAAACACGACTGGCCACGTTCTTTTTTTTTTTTTCCTTTATTTTGTATTTCTTCAAGTTACATCTCAATCGCAGTCCCCTCCCTATTCCCCCTCCAGTCCCACCCTCCCACCCTCAACCCCCCATCCTCTTCCCTTTTTTTTTCTTTTAAGTTTAAGGTATATCTTATTTCCCCCTACAGTTTCCCCTTTCAGTCCAATAAATGGCTCTTTCTCTTATAATAACAAATACAATAAAGTACAACAGAGGTAATTAGGCCACAGTTATGAGGGTTATATGGCTTAACGTACATTCCCAATGACCAGTCCATATGTATTTGGTACCTGACTTTAACATTCTACTATCTAACCATCTCCATGAGTTTAAAGGTCTATATCTGACTCAACATTCATACTAATTGCAACACAATTTTAAAAGTATCTTCTTAGATCTATAACACTCTCTTGACTCCTAAACAACTCAAAATTTAATTATGAGACTCTATCTATCTGTTCTTCAATCACCTCAGAGACCTGAGAGGGATAAATATATCTGATTTTATAGGAAGTACAGGGTCTGCAGCTTCCCAAACTAAGAAATGACATACCAGTGGCTGCCTGGACAGTTCCCATTTTCTCTCCATACATTACAGCACCGATCTTCAGTCATTTGGCCCTGCTTCTCTGACAGACATTGATTATAGAGCAGGGGTTATGAAGGACTTACCTACCCTGTCTTGGCAGAGCTAGGCTGTCGACTTATCTGCTTCCAAGTTTTGTCCTTTTTGGACAGCATTCTGTCTACAGTTGGAGCAAGGGGCTTTTCCTACCAAGAGATAGGCTTGCGACTAATTCAATCATCTCCCACTGGAGATTCTTCAATGCTCATCTTCTACTTGGAGGAGAATAGGGGGTGCTGTCAGGAGTTGATATGTCTTGATATAAAAAAAATCCAAAGTTAAGAAAACATCTTTGATTGCCATATTCTGCAGATCGCTTGAGGTTTTTGAAGAGGCCCTATCTATCTCTTATATTAGGGTAAGCAAATGTTGCTTGTCTCTTAGCAGGTTTATTTCTGATTAGCTTAGCAAGTAACTATAATAGGCTGTCATAGTACCTAACAGAATGACTGGCTTGCATAACCATTAGTTTGCATTTCTTAATTATCCTAAACAGTTCATGACAGTTAGTAGTAAAAGGCTGAAACATCACATTTCATTTTTTTTTCTTTACCTCCTAACCCTTCCATCCCATTTCTCTGGGGTGGGGTGTCCTTATATAACAGTCCCTCATCTCAGTTGAGAGGTCGTATGAGGGCCAAGAGCCTCTTCATTCATTGGGGATCTATGAAGCAGTACCATCAGTGAAAAGTGTTTCGTTGCCTGGGAGAGAGAACTACTAAACAAACAACTCAATAAGCATACAATAGATAAAAAGACTAAAAAATAGAAAAAATATAACTAATATATAAAAAATAAAAATTAAAAATAAGAAGTCTATGTCCAAGTTCCCTTTGGTGTGTTAGTTGTAGTATCGATACCTTCTACTATATAGCTAAAATCCTACTATAAGTGAATAGATGCCATATGTGTCCTTCTGAGTCTGGGTTAGTTCACTCAGGATGAGCTTTTCTAGTTCCATCCATTTGGCTGCAAATTGCATAATTTCATTGTTTCTGATAGCTGAATAATATTCCATTGTGTAGATGTACCACAGTTTTTTTAACCCATTCTTCGGTTGAGGGACATCTGGGTTGTTTCCAGTATCTAGCTATTACAAATAAGGCTGCTATAAACATAGATGAGGAAACTTCCTTATGATTCCGTGAAGAGGCATTTGGGTGTATACCCAGAAGTGGTATGGCTGGGTCCTAAGGCAGAGATATTCCAAGTTTTCTAAGATATCGCCAGACTGACCTCCATAGTGGTTTCACAAGCCTGCACTCCCACCAGCAATGGAGTAGGGTACCCCTTTCTCCACACCCTCGCCAGCATGTGCTGTCATTTGAGTTTTTGACCCTAGCCATTCTGACAGGTGTGAGATGGAATCTCAGAGTCGTCTTGAGTTGCATTTCTCTGATGATAAAGGATGTTGAGCATTACTTCAAGTGTCTCTCAGCCATTAGGGATTCCTCCTTTGTGAATTCTCTATTTAGCTCTGTCCCCCATTTACTGATTGGATTATTTGGATTCTTGGCATTTAATTTCTTGAGTTTTTTGTAGATTTTGGATATTAGCCCTCTGTCAGATGTGGGTTGGTGAAGATTTTCTCCCAGTCTGTAGGCTGCCGTTTTGTTCGAATGACAGTGTCCTTTGCCTTACAGAAACTTTTCAGTTTCATGAGGTCCCATTTATTGATTGTTGATCTCATGTCCTGAGCTGTTGGTGTTCTGTTCAGGAAGTTGTCACCTGTGCCAATTAGTTAGAGGGTTTCTCCCACTTTTTCTTCTAGTAGATTTAGTGTGACTGGCCTTATGTTAAGTTCTTTGATCCACTTGGACTTAAGTTTTGTACAAGGTGATAAGTATGGGTCTAGCTTCATTCTTTTACAAATGGACATCCAGTTGGACCAGCACCATTTGTTGAAGATGCTGTCCTTCTTCCATTGTGCCGTTTTGGCTTCTTTGTCAAAAATTAGGTGGCCATAAGTGTGTGGGTCTATTTCTGGATATTCAATTCGATTCCATTGATCTACTGGTCTGTTTCTATACCAGTACCATGCTGTTTTTACAACTATTGCTCTGTAGTGCAGCTTGAAATCTGGGATGGTAATACCTCCAGATGTTTTTTTATTTTACAGGATTGATTTAGCTATTCTAGGCTTTTTGTTGTTCCATATGAAATTGAGACTAGCTCTTTCCAAGTCTATAAAAAATTGTGTTGGTATTTTGATAGGAATTGCATTGAATCTATATATTGCTTTTGGTAGGATGGCCATTTTTATTATGCTGATCCTACCTATCCATGAGCATGGGAGATCTTTCCATCTTCTAAAGGCCTCTTCCATTTCTTTCTTAAAGGGCTTGAAGTTCTTGTTGTACAGGTCCTTTACTTGCTTGGTTAGAGTTACCCCCAGGTATTTTATGTTGTTTGTGGCTATTGTGAAGGGAGTTGTTTCCCTTATTTCTTTCTCAGCCCTTTTGTTTATTGTATAAAGAAGGGATTCTGATTTTTTTGAATTAATTTTGTATCCAGCCACTTTGCTAAAGGTGTTTATCAGCTGTAAGTGTTCTTTGGTGGAATTTTTGGGGTCGCTTATGTATACTATCATATCATCTGCAAATAGGGATAATTTGACTTCTTCGTTTCCGATGTTTATCCCCTTGATGTCCTTTAGTTGTCTTATTGCTCTAGCAAGAACTTCAAGTAGTATATTGAAGAGATATGGTGAAAGTGGATATCCTTGTCTTGTCCCTGAGTTTAGAGGAAATGCTTCAAGTTTCTCACCATTTATTTTGATGTTGGCCACTGGCCTGCTGTATATTGCCTTTATTATTTCTAGGTATGGTCCTTGTATGCCCGTTCTCTCCAGAAGTTTTAGCATGAAGGGGTGTTGGATTTTGTCAAATGCTTTTTCTGCATCTAGCGAGATTATCATGTGGTTTTTTTCTTTCATCTTGTTTATGTGGTGAATGACATTGATAGATGTTCGTATGTTGAACCATCCCTGCATCCCTGGGATGAAGCCTACTTGATCATGGTGTATGATACTTTTGATGTGTTCTTGAATTCGGTTTGCCAGTATTTTATTAAGTATTTTTGCATCTATGTTCATGAGGGAGATTGGTCTGAAATTCTCTTTCTTTGTTGGGTCTTTGTGTGGTTTAGGAATCAGGGTGATTGTGGCCTCATAGAATGAGTTTGGCAATGTTCTTTCAGATTCCATTTGGTGAAAGAGTTTGAAAAGTATTGGTGTTAGCTCCTCTTTGAAGGTCCGGTAGAATTCCGTGCTAAAGCCATCTGGCCCTGGGCTTTTTTTGGTTGGGAGATTTTTAATGACTGTTTCTATTTCCTTAGGGGTTATTGGGCTGTTTAATCTGTTTATCTGATCTTGATTTAGCTTCAGTAGGTGGAATCTATCAAGAAAATTGTCCATTTAATTTAAGTTTTCAAATTTGGTGGAGTATAGATTTTTTTTGGAGAATTTTTAAATATATATTTTAATTAAAATATAATTACACTACTTCCATTCTTCCCTTATCACTCTCCCACCCTTCCCACTTCTAGTTGCTTGAGACCCTCTCAAGTTCCTCCTACTCATATTGAGAATTCTGATCACCAACACAAAGAATCAGTCTACAAAAAAATTTACAGAGGTTATACAAACTTGTAGTTCCTTGATTATAATGATGACCTCTTTAATGTATACACATATGAAGACTCATCATGGTTTGTAAGATATGAACCAGTCATACATCAGGAATGTGCCAAAAATACTCTTCCCCTCACTTCTGCCACTTTTCTTCAGATATCACCACGTTCACTGTAATTGAATATTCTGAAGTCATAATGTGTATCTCTAAGGAGCCACGTTCAGTAGGTTCCCCTTCTTGGTTGTGAATAAAGACTGGCACTGTCACCACAAAAGTACATACAGCCGGTATTACATAACTTTCTATATCTCCACAGGGATGGTATTTGTAAGGCACATAAACCACTGTTTATGTGAGTTAGGAAGATTCAAACATAGATCCTTATACTTGTAAAGCAAACTTACCACTGAGCCTCTTTTTATTGACATTTTAATAAATATTTCCCTATTCTTCTTCAATTTTTTTTATTCTGATAATTACCCAACATGAGATCCACCCTGAGTGGATCCTACTAAGTACTGGGTTGTTCAACACATTTCTAGGACTTATACATCTTAAGAATAATTTTGAACTCAACTATTCTTTGTATAGATTTTTAAAGTAGGATCCAAATATTCTCTGGATTTCCTCAATGTCTGTTGTTATTTCACCCTTTTCATTTCTGATTTTGTTGATTTGTGTTTTCTCCCTCTGTCTTTGAGTTAATTTGGCTAAGGGTCTGTCTATTTTGTTGATTTTCTCGAAGAACCAGCTCTTGGTTTCATTGATTCTTTGTATAGTTCTTTTTGTTTCTAAGTTGTTGATTTCAGCCCTAAGTTTGATGATCTCCTGCCTTCTGCTCCTCTTGGGAGTGTTTGCTTCTTTTTTTTCCAATTCACCCAGTTTAGCTGTTAATTTGCTAATATGAGCTGTCACAATTTTCTTTTTGAAGGCACTTAATGCTATGAACTTTCCTCGTAGCACAAATTTCATTGTGTCCCATAGGTTTGGGTGTGTTGTGTCTTCATTGTCATTGGATTTTAAGAAGTCTTTGATTTCCTTCTTTATTTCTTCCCTGACCCAGTGATCCTCTAGTAAAGAGTTGTTCAATTTCCATGTGAGTGTAGACTTTCTGTTTATTCTTTTGCTATTGAAGTCCAGCTTTATTCCATGGTGGTCTGATAAGATACAAGGGGTTATTTCAATTCTCTTGTATCTGTTGAGGCTATCTTTGTGTCCAATTATATGGTCAATTTTGGAGAAGGTTCCGTGAGGTGCTGAGAAGAAGGCGTACTCTTTTGTGTTTCGGTGAAACGTTCTGTAGACATCTGTTAGGTCCATTTGGTTCATGATCTCTGTTAGACTCATTATTTCTCTGTTTGGCTTCTGTCTTGATGATATGTCCATAGTTGTGAGTGGGGTGTTGAAGTCTCCCACTATTAAAGTGTTTGGATCGATGTGCGATTTAAGTTTTAGAAGCGTTTCTTTTATAAATGTAGGTGCCTTTGTATTTGGGGCATAGATGTTCAATATGGAGATGACCTCTTGGTGTATATTTCCTTTAATGAGTATGTAATGCCCTTCTCTGTCTTTTTTTATTAACTTCAGTTGGAAGTCTATTTTGTTTGATATTAGGGTGGCTACTCCAGCTTGTTTCCTGGGTCCATTTGCTTGGAAGACCTTTTCCCAGACCTTTACTCTGAGGTAGTATTTATCTTCAATAGTGAGCTGTGTTTCTTGTATACAGCAAAAAGATGGGTCTTGTTTACGGATCCAGTCTGTAAGTCTGTGTCTTTTTCTTGGCGAGTTGAGTCCATTGATGTTGATGGATATTAGTGACCAGGGGTTGTTATTTCCCATTATTTTGGTATAGCTGGCTGTCTTGTGTTTCTCTTTTGTTTAGTTGCTGTGGAGGTTTCTATTTCCTCTGTTTTCTTGGGTGTAGTTATCTTCTCTGTGTTGGAATTTTCCTTCTAGGATCTTCTGTAGGGCTGGGTTTGTGAGGAGATATTGTTTGAATTTGATTTTGTCATGGAATATCTTGTTTTCTCCTTCTATGTTGATAGAGAGTTTTGCTGGATATAGTAGTCTGGCTGGGTACCTCTGTTCTCTCAGGGCTTGTAGGACATCTGTCCAGGCCCTTCTAGCTTTTAAAGTTTCTGAGGAGAAGTCAGGTGTGATTCTGATGGGTCTGCCATTGGATGTGACTTGGCCTTTTTCTCTTACAGCTTTTAATATCCTTTCTTTGTTCTCTACATTTGGAGTTTTTGTTATTATGTGGCGAGAGGAGTTTCTTTTCTAATCTAATCTGTTTGGTGTTCTGTAAGCCTCTTGGATTTTTAGTGGCATCTCTTTCTTTAGGTTTGGGAAGTTTTCTTCTATGATTTTGTTGAAGATATTTCCTGGACCATGGAGTCGGGAGTCTTCTCTTTCCTCTATGCCTATAATTCTTAGGTTCCGTCTTTTCATTGAGTCCTTGATTTCTTGGATGTTGTGGGTGAGAGATTTTTTAGCCTTCTCATTTTCTTTGGATGTTTTACTGATTTCTTCCATCGAATCTTCCATGCCTGCGATCCTGTCTTCCATCTCTTGCATCCTATTTTTCATACTCACATCCGTAGTTCCTCCATTTCCTCTTTTAACTCTGTGTTTTCTTTATTGTTTCCATTTCTATTTTCATGTCTTGAATGGTAGTGTTCGTTTTGTACATTTCCTTCTCCAGTTTGCTTGTTTTTGTCTGGAGATCTTTCATTGCTTTATCTTTTTCCTGTTCAAGCTGGGTCACCTTGGCTTGGAGCTCTTTAATGATGTTATTCGTTGTTTTGACTTGTAGAATTGTGGCTTCTCTGAATTCCTTCATAGTTTTAAGTTCTTCTTGAAGGGACTTTATCACTTTCCATAATGTAGAATTGTCATCGTTTTCATGTGTTTCAGTTGTGGTGAGGTGGTTCGGGCTGGACAGAATAGCGTTGCTTTCTGTTGTTGGAGACATTTTGCTCTGTTTTTTTTTTTTTTTTTGTCTCTGGCCTCTGGCCATGTGGAATTTTTTTTTTTTTTTTTTTTTGCTGTCTTCTGGACTTGGGTCCAATGGGGGCACTGTGGTGTAGGAGTTGCCTTACTCCACTCCTATAAGGAGAGTCATTCAGTCCTGTCTCCCAGGTGGGGACCAAATTAATTCAGGTGGCGGAGCCGTGCAAAAGTAAGCTCTGATTCCCCGCTGGAAGGGCCCTTACTAGTACAAAAGTTTGATATAGGACAGTTTCAAATATCTCACAGTTTGCCTGGGGTTGGTTCCTGTAGAGGGTAAATCTGCAGTTCAGCTCCAATAGCCTTGCTGCTCCCGAGACTTGGAAGCTGGCCTGTGACATCACAGACTGGGATCTGAAGGTGCTTTGCAGTGGAGCTACTTCACTTTCAAGGGTCACAACCTTTCCCAGATAATTGGATCATCTGTGTGAGACCTGGGAGTGCCCAGCAGGGTGGGGATTATCTCTGCGTGGTTTCTGAATCTGCTGGCTGGGTATTAGGTTGGAATTTACCGGGTATTTCTCCTTTTGGGGGGATGGGTGATCCCAATTCCCGGGTCCAGTGGCTTTCTAGTGTGTCCGAGAGTGGGAAGTGGCATCCTGCTCAGGCATCTTCCGTGGTCCCTGTGTAGCTGGGTGAGATTTAGAAGGGGTCATGCCCTTTGTACAGCGTCCTGCAACACTTGCCGCCTTGTGACTTTTGACCCCGAAATCAAAATACGTCCGCGCTGGCCGCCACCATCTTAGATCCCCCCCTGGCCACATTCTTGAAAGGAGTGATTGGATCAGCCCCATTTGCCTGTAACTAGCTGCACATACCTTTTAGGGTTCTGCTTTGGTACTTCCATGGATCTCAGATGTGTCATATGAAGGTCACATGTTTGAAAAGCTGCTTCTCTTTCTCCATCATTGATGTCATGATCTGAATTTTCTTTTGTCCTCAGTTTTGAACCTGTTGACTTTGCAATTTACTGATTCAATTTTACTGTAAGCTCAGCATGCTGCCCAGCTTTACTGGATGATCTGAGGCCTTTGTCACTCAGGAAGTGATCTATGCAAGCAACTTCTTGGGGTTCCTTAGGATATTGATTTCCAAGACCCACACAGACCAGATGACAGGAGGCATCTAAAGAAGATTCACTAGCTGATCCTTACAAAGAGGTGAGTCCTGGAGGTAGAAGGCCTCTGATGGTGAAGGCCCTGAGCAGCCTCTGGGCAGCTCTAGCTGACCCTCCATGTACAGTACTCACATTCTTTTCCAGTGCCCTGTGGGTCCAGAGACATGCTCCAAGTCTGTGTGGTGAGCAAAGTCCCAGTCAGGAAAGAGAATGTGTAAATTCAATTGTCTTAGTTACTGGTCTCATTGCTGTGACAGAATACTGACAAGAGCAACTTAACAAAGCAAAGGTTTATTTTGTCTCATGGTTTGAAGGGATACAGTCCACCATGGCAAGCATGGCTGACCACTTTTCACCACAGTGAGGGAGCAGAAAGTGATAAATAGTGATGTTCAGTTCACTTTCTCCCCTCCCCCTCTTTTGATAGTTCTATGACTCCACCCATATTGAGTGAGTCTCCCCTCCTCAATTAAAGCTTTCTGGAAACATTCTAACAGATATGCTCATAGTCGCACCTCCTAGGTAATTCAAAATCCTGTCAGGCTGACGCTGCAGACCAACTGTCACAACAGCACGATTAGCAACTGTAAATGACTACTATTCAAAGAAGGTGGACTGAGGGTGGGACAGAAGTGAAGCTTCCAGTGAAGCTGACATGACTGTAAGGATTTCACATTAGGGACAAGTTGGAGGATATTCCAGGCAGACTAACATGAAAACAGTAAAGCGTATAAGCATCTCAAAGGTAATCTGTCATGTTTTGTTTTTGCTAGGTGTGAGGTATGTGCAAGTATGAGGGATGGGATGTAGGAAGTGAAGTAAATGCTAGGCCCAAATAGGCTCTGGGTTGATAGCAAGACTTTTGTCAAAGGACACTCAGTGTGTGCATACAGTGAGGAGAACATGCTGGCTGGGGTAGAGCCAGTATACAGTAAAGGACACAGTATGAAGTTGGCTGTAGTGGATATTTAGAGTCAGTGGATCCCTGGTACAAAGTAGCTGCAGTAGGCATGGGAAACTCAGAATAGAATCCAAACAGAGGGAGGAAGGAAGTCCTTCCTGACACAGGTAGTTAATGCTGTGTCATCATTTGTCTCCCAGCCCTTGAAGGTAGTAGGAATCTTTGCTAATTCAGGGCAAACATGGTCAGGTCTCTGATTTCTGCTCATGTGCCAGAGTTTTGTGTCTGTCTTCAGGAGTTCCCTGTTTATGTTGCTCATACACTGTAGAGAGCCTAAAGAAACTAAAAATACTAGGTAGAGAAACATGCCAGGTTTCTACAATCCTTGGCTCACCAAAATTCTGCATCCCTGAAAAATAAGTATGACTCCTCTTCCTACCGATTCAAAGAATAAGGATGTGGGTTAAGACATACTCACCTTCCAATTACTACCACTGGAGCATAGAGCCTGTATTGAGGCCAGATGCACAAGGACTCCTAGGGTAGATTCCTACCTTTACTCCTTCTCCATGGTTTGCTGAATGTGCAAGAAAGTAATGGTTTTCCTTCTCCAACTGCCTACCTTGCCTATATGAAACATTCTCCAAAACTGGAGGGCGTGTGGAAGAGACCTTTAATAGCCTACAAGGTGTTCAAAATCCAGTTCTCTACAGAGAAGGATACCACAGGTAGAACTTTACACTATCTGTACACAGTCCTCCAAGATCAGCCATATGTTTTTTCAGCCCACGATGATTCAAAACAGCATGTTATGAATGAGTGGGAAGCAAGTGAGAGCTAATCGTTGACGAGTTGATGTTAAGAAAAAAGTCAGAAAAATTCAAAGAGTCAGATAAATTTCAAGAGGGCTAGCTATCAGTTTCACTCAATAGTATAGAGGCAGCCAGTTCCACTGACTTTAATAATCCTTCAGCTCTTTATCATCATTATTTACATGACTTTTATTTTGTGAAAAAGTCTCATGCAACCAGGACCAGCCTTGTACCTGCTATATAGTCAACAGTGACCTTGCCCTCCTGCTCCTCCCGTATTCATCCCCAAGTGCTGGGAATACAGGTATATGCCATCATACCACCACTACTGGCCATCCTAAAGATTATTAAAAGGAATAGATCCTCGGGGATCATATAAATCTGTCTTTTATCTACTGTCTCAAGACAGCATCTTGGGCCAGTGGGTCATTCATTTTAGCCTTATGAGGTTTTCAGTGAAATAAGAGATGAGCCACTGTATGTATGATACTGTACTTCTCTTTAGAAGAGTTTCATAGTCTGCCAATGGAAGCTTATGTCTTACAAGCTTCTGTCAGGTGACCAGTGATCGTTTCTATTTGGAGTAATCATCCAGATACAAGGAAACCATGGTGTCTGACTGTAACTACAGGGTGCATGTACACCTTAGCAAGTGTCTTCCTTTTGCCTTCTGTGTCTTTTCTAGTCTGCTTAAAGGCTCCCAAGCCATACTGTACAGGCTCATATTATTTTCCCTCTGTCTTATGAAATAAAATAGTATACATCACTACAGGTATAAATTCATAAGTATACCTAATTAATTAAAAAATGCCCCATCAAGTCTGGAGAGATAACTCACCTAACAGTTAAGAGCTTGTGCTATTGTGCAGGACTTGAATTAAGTTCCTACCACTCATGTGGGACAGCAAACAACTACCTGTATCTCCAGTTTAAGGAGATCTGACACTTTCTTTTGATATCCCTGAGTACCCACACACATGTGGGCACATATACAGAGAGACACAAAACACATACATATAATTAAATTAAATTAAAAATAAATTCTCTAAACAAAATAAAGTGGCCCATCATGTTCAGAACAAATTCTTTTTTATTTTCCTGGAAACAAATCTTCTAGTCCATCCTCCTGTTCAGTATCTTTGAGCATGGGAGCAAGCAGACTCCTCCACTCAGCTCACCACCTGTGGTGGTTTGAATGAGAATGGTCCCATAGGCTCAGAGATTTGAATGCTTGGTCTCTAACTGGTGGAACTGTTTTGGGAAGGATTAGGAGGTGTGGCCTTGTTGGAGAAGGTGTATCACTGGGGATGGACTTTGAGGTTTCAAAAGTCCATGCCAAGTCAAGTTTTTCATTCTCTGTGTCCAACATACAAATAAGATGTAAGCTCTAAGCTACTGCTTTAGGGCTACCTGCCTGCCTTCCTGCTGGTTGTCATGTTCCCCACTATAGTGGGCATGCCTTAAAATTGTAAGCAAGCCCCCAGTGAAATTATATCATTTATAAGTTACTTTCATCATGGAATCTCTTCACAGCAACAGAAAAGTGGCTAAGATGCTACCCACTTTCCCCAATACTGGCACTTTGGTTTCCAGATAAGGAGATGTCAGCAAGAGTGAGCAGAGTAAAGAGTGTTGTGAGAATTCTCACCTGCCGGGTTCTTATACCTTCTAGTGTAATGTGTGTATGAGATAGTTGATGAATATCCTGATCTAGCAGGCTTGAGTGATGTCTAAGATTCTACAATTCTAATGAGCTCTTCAGGATGTAGATGGAGTTGGACTATGGACCATACTTGGAATAACAAACTGCAGGGACTCACTTTGGAGCCCACTCAAAATTCATGCCATATTAATAAGACCTCTCTTTCAGGAGATGATTTTTGAACTAAAGCTCCTGATATAACACATTCTTACCTTGACTACTGTGGAACTTCATGCTATAATATGACCCCTTGCCCAGGTCAGACCCTCTTTTGGTACAGCCTCAGGCTCAGAGTCCATGGTGAGCACACCTACTCTCTGGATAGTCACGATTTTAACCCTCACTTGATATGAGTGCCATTCCTTCCCTGATAGCCACTTCCTGGACAACTAAGCCAAAGTCCCATTTCCTTAGATTCTGGATTCAGAAAATCCACATCACTCAAGTCCTTTGCTTTATCAAAGACCACTCACTGGGCACAGGGTTGAGAATGAGTGGGCTATAACGTCAACACACAGCATCCTTTAATAAACTGCCTTACAGTCCTCCCTTGCCTACTCAACACTCTAACTCATTTAAATTCTCAATTTAGACGATGATGATGTATCCTGTAACTAGCTCTACTTATTTTGTTTCAGAATTTATCCATTGGTGATTGGTCTTACTGGTGACTGATGTTTCATAAATTGCACGTATGTTCTCTTTGATAACCATCAGGTTTCTACCAAATATGTTTTTTTAATAGCACCGGTGCCTAATGCTTTTCTTAGATAAAACAGGCCTTGATACGAGGGTAACTAGAGTTTGGTGTAGAATGTTTCATGGAAACCAGCCAGCCCCGAAATCCTTAGGGAGACAGGTTTCCTTTTACATGCTTCACCTGCATGAATTCTGCTGGCACTTGAGTATGTATAAGGAAAGGAAAACAGAAAGTGGAACATTAGTGATATGTGCCTTGAACATATCCCTTTGAAAATTGAGATACCATTAATAGAAAACAAAGAAATGAAAATGCGGATGAAAGCCATGGAAGTAAGAGTGGTGGCTCCACCCAGATCTACTGGGCTTGAAGTGTCAGCAAGCATCCTATGTAGACGTTCAACAGAAATGGAGATAAGAGAGACACTGGAACACATTGAGATTAAGACCTAGGGAGAGATTCAAGATTCATCCTTGGGGACATGATATTTTGAAAGAGATTATACAGAGGTCTTGCTTAGGGGGAGGGACAGCCAGAAAGGATATCCCAAGAATGGAGTTACCCTTGACTGTAGATATTTCTACCCCTGCCATGCTGTATCCACCATGCTGTGTGACATTTTAATTAGCTCTGTGGGAGCCTCCCAAGGGATCCACACTATTTGATGGTGTGTTCTTTATCATGTACCTGGTTAACAATCCATTGTCATCCATGGCTTTTCAGGCTAGAATATCAGGATAATGGCTCACAGAGTTTGGTGCTGATAGGATTCAGATGTGAAGTCTGGATACATTGGGAGAAAACAGGCTGAAAGGTGATGGGGTGGTGTTAAGCATTCTAAATGTTGATTGGTCTTGCTTGCTGTCTGTTAAACAAATATTGAGGCCTGCAGATTGGGCAAAGACAGAAGTAGGCAGGACTAAGGTGCTCGGGCTTGAGAGAGAGAGAGAGAGAGAGAGAGAGAGAGAGAGAGAGAGAGAAACTTGGGAAAAGAAGCTTGCTGGGGAAAAGCCAGGAGCAAACAAGGAGGACATGCCATGGGGTAGATTAAAGAAGATCCTTCCACATGGCCTGGAACATCGGCATTGTGTGGAGAATAATAGTCCAGAGGGACATATGTATACATAGGGTCATATTTGGGTAATAGCATTATGAGCTAGCTTAGATGGCCTAGGCTTGTTAAAATCTACGTCGTGTTTGTATGTATTCATTTATAAGGCGGGTTAAGGATTAGCACCACCGGTCAATTAAAGATAATATAAATTCTGGGTAAATCATTTAATTAGCCTTTTTTTTTCTACAGAAACGGAAGGATTGGGTGAGCCAGGATGGAGAGTGTATGGGAAATGTAAAATGTACTGTTCCAGGCAATGCCAAGTGACTGTTAATTTGTTAGGTGAGCGTCATGGTCACTTTGAATTCATGAAATCCTATGTGAGGTCTAAGCACCAATGCTAAGAAAGGAGGAGGCTCAGGGGGAAAGGAGGATGAAGAGAATTCAAAGGGCTATCTACCAGTCGAGAACACACGGTGTATTCACTCTGGAGACCTTTAAGTATCAGGCACA
>CAJQZJ010004687.1:9038643-9067201 GCA_907164525.1 Lophiomys imhausi | reverse complement strand
CTCTCCAGACCGGTGACGGAGCTGGCTGATCTCAGGGTTGTGTTCCATTTTTCCATTCTTATTTGGGCCCCAAACACGTTTACTATGTACCAAATCAGCAGGAAGTCATTTTAAGAGAACAACGTCCTGTCCCCAGAAGGTGGGGAGGGTGTTCCCTCCCCTTTGGTTATTTGATGGATAACAGAAAATTTTGTTATTTAGGGGAAAAGACTACAAGCTGTTAAATGGTCTTGTTAAATGGGTTTTGGAGGTTAGACCCAGGGACTTCTCTCTTTTTCTTTTCTGTATCCTTCTTTCTCTCCTATGTAGGATTGAACAGACTTGAGAAAAAATGGGACATAGACATAGTATAGGAAAGATCAAGAAAAAATGACAGATTATTGAATCTGGCCTTATACCTTTGTATATTGATACAAAATTAATATTATATTTGGCTAAATTGGTATTGATCATTGTATATTAATGCAAAATTAAGATTGTATTGGGCTACATCGGTATTGATCTTTGTATATTGATACAAAATTAAGGGTAACGCTTCTTAAAGGTATTGGTCCTAGTAATTCTTATAAATGAAATGTAAAGTTTTGGCCTCTTGCTACCAACCGTCATAAACTATTTAGGATAATTAAGAAATGGAAACTAATAGTCTTCATTTTGTTAGTTACTATGACAGTCTATGACAGTTACTTTCTAAGCTACTCAGAAATCAAGTTGCTTAGAGACAAGCAGTATTTACTTATCTAAATATAAGAGATAGATAGGGCATCTTCAAAAACCTCAAGAGATCTGCAGAATATGGCATTCAAAGATGTTTTCTTAACTTAAGATTATTTGATATCGAGACATGTCAGCTCCTGACAGCACCCTCTATTCTACTCCAAGTAGAAGATGAGCATCAAAGAATCTCCAGTGGGAGATGGTTGAATTGGTGGTAAGCCTTTCTCTTGGCAAGAAAAACCCCTTGCTTCAACTGTAGACAGACTGCTGTCCAAAAAGGACAAAACTTGGAAGCAGGTAAGTCGACAGCCTAGTTCTGCCAAGACAGCGTAGGTAAGTCCTTCATAATTCCTGCTCTACAATCAATGTCTGTCAGAGAAATGGGGCCAAATGGCTCAAGATTGATGCTGTAATGTATGGATAGAAAATGGGAACTGTCCAGGCAGCCACTGGTATGTCATTTCTTAGTTTTGCAAGATGCAGGCCCTGAACTTCCTATATAATCAGATATATTCAACCCTTTCAGGTCTCTGAGGTGGTTGAAGAATAGATAGCTAGAGTCTCATAGTTAAATTTTGAGTTGTTTAGGAATCAAGAGGGTGTTCTGGATCTAAGAAGATGTTTTTAAAATTGTGAGGCAAGTTAGTATGAAAGCTGAGTTAGATATAGAACTTTAAACTCATGGAGATGGTTAGATAGTAGAATGTTAAAGTCAGGTGCCAAATACATATGGACTGGACATTGGGAATGTATCCTAAGCCATATAACTCTCATAATTGTGGCATATTTATTTCTGATGTTTTGTATTGTATTTATAGTTATAAGAGAAAGAACATTTGTTGGACTGAAAGGGAGAGGTGTTGGGAGGAAAAAGAAATACCTTAAACTAAAAAATAAAAAAATGGGAAGAGGCTGGGGGGTTGAGGGGGAGGAGGGTGGAAGGGTGGGACTGGAGGGGGGAGTAGGGAGGGGATTGTGATTGAGATGTAACTTGAAGAAATAAAAAATAAATTATTTTTAAAAAAAAGGTGTGGACCACCACCACCCAGCTAGTGTGGTGGTTTAAATGGGAATGGCTCCCAAAGGCTCATAAATTTGAATACGTGGTCACCAGGGAGTGGCACTATTTAAGGAATTATGAGGTGTGGTCATGTTGGAGGAAGTGTGTCACTGAGGGTGGGCTTTGAAGTTTCAAAAATCCCATTTCAAGTCCAGAGTTACTCTATTCCTGCTGTCTGCAGATAAGGATGTGCATCATGATCATTTCTCAACATAGCAATAGAACACTGAGGCAAATAATTATATAACAGATTACATCACCTTACTTTTGAGTTCCCTGGGCATCAGGTGTCAGCTATTTTGTTGCTGATTCATAGACCACCATGTCCAGCAATAACTGTCTTGGCCCATGCTGGATGTCCACGTCAGCATCAAAGTGTTGAAATATAAATGTGCCCTTAATTCTCTATGTTTCCTACAAACAGAACCAAACAGGTATTTTTCTTTCCTAATTTAAACTTTGGATCAGATTCTTTCATGTGTTGTTTCTTGATTTCTTTTTGCCTGTAGTCAGTAGTGTGGAAATTGTTATTTTATGATAAAGTAAGAAGGAATTGTACAGTGAAAGCTGTTAGCTAAACATCCATAAATTTTTGCCTTTCCTCATTTTGAAAATGTGGATGTTTCACCAAAACTATCATCAAAATTCCATCCGAACTTCAGAATATCTGTGCTTAATGTAAGTGCTCAGTGTTTTTCAATTTGTATAAGTAATAGGGGATAACCAGTTTAACAACTAAACACCTGCAGAAACATCTGAATGACTTCTCACCCTAGCCTGAAACTCACACACTCCTCTCCAAGCTTAGAAGTAGAGCGATGGTCTAGGACCTTCTTTACAGAGCTGGGAACTGGATCTGAAAAACAACTTGTTCACACTGTGTCTTTTGAAGAACATGTTCAATAGCATAATTTCTGGTGTACATTTTTCTTTTTATAATATACAGACTCCACATATTACTTAAAAATACAAAGATGGAAATAAGGATAATTAAAGATTCTGTTCTGGGATGATGGGATTCTCAGTGGTTGGAGCACCTGAGACTTTCCAAGAAGACTTATTTAAATAGGAGAATGTTCTTATGAAATTTCCCCTTATAACACATCAATAACACAACACTCCCAATGATGATGGGAGATGAAAAGTGGTGTCCACATGTTGAAAACTAGATAGAGTTATGTACTCTCACATTCCCTGAGTAAGTCTTTGGGGACTTTGTAAGTCCCCAAATTTGTCATTTACTTATATTTGAAAATGTGACAATACAGATTAAAACAATAGTTCTTCATTTTCAGCCATGTCAAATAAGAATACTTACTTGTGTTTATATACAGCAGTAGTCTCTGTCATTCAAGTGGAATATTACCCATGCTAATCCAGATATGTTCTGCAAGTTAGTATTTCCACTGTAATAAAGTAAGTTGTAACCGAACTTTTAAATTATTATTTAACACTCATTTATTTATTACTAAATTCACTTATAACAAACACCAACAATTTCTTAACTATTAATCCTATAAATTCCTACAATCCCTTTAACCTATCCACTAAACCTATTGATAATTATTTTTTAACCTTTTAGAATGATACAGTCTCTGGGGCAGGTCCTCAGTCGTCAGGAACATAGTCTTTGTTGTAGATTCTTTAACACACTTAGCAGTCCTTTTTCTGGATCTCTCAGATGCAGGTTCGTCAGGGTAAGTTGGTTATTGCAGTCTCACCTTAAATAAGGCTTCATGCTTTCTTCTCTGTGGGAGACCCCAGCCGTCTGCAGGCCAACTTACTTCTTTTTTTTTTTTTTTTTTTTTTACTTTATTTTTTATTTCTTCAAGTTACATCTCAATTGAAATCCCCTCCCTACCCCGCCTCCAGTCCCACCCTCCCACCCTCTTCCGCCTCAACCCACCCCTCCCCTTCCTTTTTTTTTAAGTTTAAGATATATCTTTTCCCCCCAACAGCTCCCCCTTTCAGTCCAACAAATGGCTCTTACTCTTATAATAATAAATACAATACAAAACAACAGAGGTAATTAGGCCAAAATTATGAGAGTTATATGGCTTGGCATACAATCCCAATGTCCAGTCTATATGTATTTGGCACCTGACTTCAACATTCTACTGTCGATCTATCTCCATGAGTTTAAAGTTCTACATCCAACTCAACTTTCATCCCAATTTAAAAAGCATCTTCTTAGAACACCCTCTTGATTCCCAAACAACTCAAAATTTAACTATGAGACTCTAGCTATCTATTCTTCAACCACCTCAGAGACCTGAGAGGGACAAATATATCTGATTATATAGGAAGTGCAAGGCTGCAACTTCCCAGTCTAAGAAATGACATACCAGTGGCTGCCTGGACAGCTCCCATTTTCTCTCCATACATTACAGCATCAATCTTCAGTCATTTGGCCCCATTTCTCTGACAGACATTGATTGTAGAGCAGGGGTTATGAAGGACTTTCCTACCCTGTCTTGGCAGAGCTAGGCTGTCGACTTACCTGCTTCCAAGTTTTGTCCTTTTTGGACAGCAGTCTGTCTACAGTTGAAGCAAGGGGTTTTTCCTACCCTGTCTTGGCAGAGTTAGGCTGTCGATTTCCCCGCTACCAAGTAATATTAAGATTATATTGGGCTACATAGGCATTGATCTTGGTATATTGATACATAATTAGAGTATATTTAACCACAATTGAATAGATCTTTGTATATTGATACAAATTTAAAGGTAATGCTTCCCAATGGTATCATACCTAGAGATACTTAAAAATAAAATGTGAAGCTCTGACCTCTTGATACCAACCGTCTAAAACGGTCTAGGATAGTTAAAACAAACTCCTAGTCATGCAAACATGTCTCTTTGTTGGCTACTATGACAGTCTATCACAGATATTCTCTAAACTACCCAGTAATCAAGTTGCTAAGAGACAAGCAACATTTGCTTATCTAAATACAAGAGATGGATAGGGCATCTTCAAAAACCCCTTGAGATCTGCAGAATATGGCATTCAAAGATGTTATCTTAAATCAAGATTTTTTTTTTTTTATATCAAGACATATCAGCGCCTGACGGCAACCCTATTCTACTCCAAGTAGAGGATAAGCATCGAAGAACCTCCACTGTAAGATGGTTGAATTGGTGGCAAGCCTTTCTCTTGGCATGAAAAAACCCCTTGCACCAACTGCAGACAGACTGCTGTCCAAAAAGGACAAACTTACTTCTTTTGAATCAGGAAATCAGCTGCTCTGCCTCAGTCCTTAAAGCCAGGCACAGTTTCCCCTAGGCCACTGATCGGACAGATCAAACCCCTCTAGGCAAAAGCTGAGCCACAGGGTCCAGTCCTTGGCCTTTTGGTGTCTTGCTCAGGCTTTCTTTGCTCACTGGCTTCTTTCTGCTTCAGGGAGAGAGCTGGCCATCAATGGTCAGCCCTTTTTTCAGCAGGACTCTTGGAGCTCTCTAGCGTCAGGGGCCTCTTCTCTTTCTGGGCTCCATGCACTGTCCTTAAATAGGAGGAACTCTGTTTCAGCTTAATTTGGGCTCCGCCCACTTAGCAGCTGAAAACAATGTCAGGCCAGATACTTTGTTTCTTCAAGTCTATTGAGTCTTTCCTGTTTTTCGTGACTTCAACCTTGTTTTTCAGTCTATTAAGTCTTTCCTGTTTTTCCTGACTTCAACCTTGTTTTTCAGTCTATTAAGTCTTTCCTGTTTTTCCTGACTTCATGCTGATAATGCTCTTCAGGCCCCGAATTAAGAGACAGTATCAGAAACTCCTATATATTTTCTAAATCTAATTTATCTAACCCCTACAGTAAGTAGAAACAGTTTTCTGTTTTGTGTCTAGTCATATCACCAGTAGAGTCCACTATGACTAATAGGACTGTAGACTGAAGACCAGAGCTAATATCACAGGTAGTGGCCATGGCACAGCTGTATGATTAGTACCAATACACACATGGACACATTAACAGGAAGATTTATGGTTTATACATCATATAGATTTGGGATATGTTTAGAAAGCAAAATTCGTAGAATGTAACATTTGTTTCAGGTGATTCCATTTCCTAAATACATCTTACTTCTTTCTACATCTCTGTTTCTGCAGCTACTCTGGCCCAGTCCCATCAGCACCACCTTCCTCTGGGCAGTAAGCTTTCTCTACTCTTTTCTCATTGATCCTATCTCCTTTTCTCTGATCAGTCCTCCCAGCTTAGAAAAGTCCTAGAATGATAATTAATATTGAAGATGGTGATAAAGATGATGGTCAGGATGTAATCTTTTGTGTCTGTTGTTAACAGAACAGTCCTCCCAGGACCGATTACTCTTACGATGGAGACCTGATATTTTATTTTCTGCAGGAAGTGGTTTCCTGGCCTGCTCAGGTCTTCCCATGCTTGCCTCACCTCACACTTTCTTACCATGTGTTTCCTCGAGCTGTGCAAGAGTTCTTGTGATAAGGCTTCTATATCAAGCTTCAGGACCTTGGAATGTGACACAATGCCCTTGGAAAGCCTCTCTTTGCTCTGTGTTCCTGGCAATGGCCTTGGAACCCCCACTGTTCATTAGAGCATTTTCTGTAGTTCTCAGTGCAGGCCACGCCCCCAGCTAAATTTCCGTTCAGCATCCTGTCTCATTCATAGTGTTCCTCACAGATGCAGAATGGCATAGCCATTTCTTATCTATTATTCTCTGTCTCCTACACTTGTTGTTAAGCTTTCAGGGGAAGATTGACTGAATTTTTCTTCCCATTGTTTCCCAGTCCCTCACAAGGTGCCTGAGCTTTACAAGCTCAAAATGAAAATTTGAAAACATTTTTCTGAGTTTAACATGTTGAACTTTTCACCCTTTAGCTATAGAACACAATAGAGCTAGGAGGATTTAGGAGTTGAATTTATTAAATAAAAATTAGGAAAATACCATCTGAAGCCATCAGTATAAGATAGAAATAGCACAAAACACTGAGATGTGGTATCTGGTAAAGCTAAAGAGTAGCCACGTGCATGCAAAAGACATAAGGGAAACAATGTCTTCTGTCTAACTTTTTTTTTGTGGTGCTAGAAGTAAAACTCAGGTTTCACAAATGCTAAGCAAGTGCTTTACCACTAAGCCACATGCCTAGGCCCCCCAAAGATATTTTCTGAAAAGATTACATGAAATAGACCACAAGGTCAGGGAGCAAGTCAACAAAGTTAGTCTGGAAGATGTTGCTGAGGTAATCCCCTCCTTTTCTTTCTTCCTCCCCCCTCTCTCCTTCCTTCCTTTCCTTCATGTTTCACTCCATCTGTCCTTCCCTCTTTCCATAATTAAAATATCACCCATGAGTGAGAAGTCATTTAATAGCCACTGGGACAAAGGCTGGGAAATATCTATGGAGAAGCAAGGGTTCAATTGAATAATTTTCTATAATGTGTGTAGTGAATAAATATGTGAGTAATGGGGAGTGCATTCCCAATGGAGAGATTTTGGTGAAGTCCATTTACTGAGAAAGCTATAAAACATTTTGCCAAGTTCTTTGAAAGACCACAGAATTGCAGTGTTACCATAGCATCTGAAATTAAAAACATATTTTTTGGGGGAGATTGAAACACTGGTATTTGTGTCTTCCGAGTGGTGAAGGCAGATGGAATCATGATGTGTGGTGACTTTTTACTTATGTTAAACAATTCTATTGTACTTAGCTGATTAACAGTTAGGAGGCTTAGATATCACTAACTTTTGTTTTTATTTTACAATATACGTAAAAATGTTAGACGTAAAAACTAGCATTTTGTGAATCTCACCTACCGTGCAAGCTTTCAGCAAATGTCTGTCAAAGTCCATGCAAAAACTGTACATTTTGAAAGAAAATAGTGATGATGCCTCACCAAAGGATGGTAAAAGAAGGAACTGATCTGAGAGGCAGGTTAGGGGCAGCAGAGGCAGAAACAAAGCCCCTCAGCTAGACACTCTGTGTGCATGGTGGCTACAGATGAACAGAAATATAAAAGGGAATGGTCGGGTCTGATTCCCTTCTGTTGTTACAGGAAAAACACCAGGATCCAGGCTCACAGCCCACTACCCGTTTGATATATCTGTTTACTAGAATCACCTTGGGGGAACTGAGACAGGACAGAGCTGCTCTGGAAAAGCATATCCTAGGTTGGTGTACTGACTATGCATCACTACACTCAAAGCCCAAGGACACTCCTTGCAAGTCATCCACCTGCAGCCTTAGAATATGCCACACAAGGAACAGAGAGCCAGTACCAGACTGTCATTTGATGCCTAATGTGGGAGCACTGGCTATTTTCAGCACTGTCCACAGACTCTGAAGTCCACCTACACACAAGCTGTGTGAGATTTTAAATTGACCATCTTGGTATGTGAAGAATCTCACATTAGCACTGGAAGATGCTTAAGATCTCAATCGGAAAGGAGTATTCTCAGAGGTCCCAAACCATCTCTAGTCTTCTGATCCAGAATGAGCCACAATGTTCCAGTTTGCTAGAATGATTTTAGGAGCATAAAACTAGAATAAGTCAAAATTACATTAATAAATACCATCACTGTCAATCAAAATTGCTTACATGATATAATTTGACAGAAAGTCACATGGGCAGGATGAGGTAGCTACTCAGACTTTATTGTTTGCTAGGCCATTCTAGAATACAGGTTAGCTACTTAGGTAGTAGTCAATATACACATTTTTTTTTCTGCCTAAAAACATCTCAGGGTAGCAGTAGTAGTTTTAAGGCCTGGGATTTATTTTTGTTCTCTGCTGTGTGCTTGGAGGTTCTGAGACCTGAAATATTACCAGGCCTCCAGGGAATGATAGTGAGAGTTCCTGGCTGAGACTCACAGAAATCCAAGAATCTGTTCTGCTCTTTAAAGAAGAGTAAGGCTTTGACTATCAACTCACACCATACTCCTACAAATAAAACCTGAGATTCGAACCTATATCTTTAGATTATTTTTAATCTTATGTTTTCTTTATCAATTCATTTATTCTTAAGAATTCTAGTGAGCTTTGGAAATTCCCATAAACAGAGGCATGTAACTATTGAGAATGAAAGAAAAATTTAATTTTAGTGGTTAGGTTAAAAATAGAAGATTTATTAAGGGGCGGGGTAAGTAAGCAAGCAAATATATTAGAGAATTTACTGAAATTCTCCATATTTACTATGACAAAGAGCTTAATGAATTTTATGAGGTAATATGATGTCACTCTGGACAGGCTGCGACTGAAATACCAAATGCCTTCAAAGTGTCACCTTGCCTAAGATAGGAACGTTGAAAACAAGGCACAGAGGATGACATTTGGGAGTTTTCCCAAGTGCTTTTTAATGTTACTGTGGGAAGTGAAGAAAGGCCTTCTTCACGAGTGAGGAGTGAATGCAGTCCCTTCTGAACTTGTGTTGTTGACATGGGCAGCCATGTAGAGGACTCCAGGCCTTGGCCCCATGGAACACTTGCAAAGCCATTATGGACCAGACATAGAAGAATGGCAAAGCTTTCTTCCTAAGTTCTGGTATGAGTGTTAGTGGTGATGAACAGAGTCTACAAAGACTAGCAAGTGAAGCTTCTGCTCTCAGATGGTTAGAGCCTGAGACTGCTCTCCTAGAGCGACCTCCTACTAAGACTAACCCCTCCCCTTGAGCTGGACCTAATACAACTCCATGAAGGTCCTGGTTGTGTGGTCTGACCTGATTGCAGCTTCACTGTATGTCTGTCCTTGCTTTATTCCTTCACCATCCCTTAGGTCCAGGGTTCCAGGACCTAGTCACATAGATTGTGGAATGTCACAGAAAAGATTTTTAAATACTTGCCTCAGATATTCCATCCTATTCATAAGAAATGAACATTATTAATGGTTATATTTCCACCATTTGTATCACTCTCAGGAGTTCCTTCACATTCCTGGGGTGCTCACATATCTATGGGAATGAGAGAAAGATGTTGAACAGATATGATGTTATTATCATGGGCATTTCATCCCTACTACATCCTTGGAGTCTGAGCCTGAGGTAGTCACCATCATCAATGACCAACAACTTTTCTCCTTGTCCCCACTCCTCCCTCCTGTGCTGTCTTTGGCAAAGTCTGTGATAGCAGATGTGATAAGAATATGTGAAACTGCCAAGATGCTTCATCTAGCCTCTGAGATTGTTGTGCCTGTCACCTCAAATTCAAGATTCAAGAAAGCTATCAACTCATCCATAAAGGATCGTGTTCTCAAGGAAGAGGAAAAATTTGTATGGACAGACTTAGAAGCACCCAATGCATAAATCAGAGCATCAACTTGTGAAGTCACAGTGGAAAGCCTCTTGTTCCAGAACATTTTCTCTGGGTTTTATTTTTTTGTTGCTTGTTTTTTCTTATAATGCCAATTATCAAGTCCCTGTTTCTTGTAAAGTATGTTTCACATAGGGTTGTTGTTCACAGGGTAACTGCTTGTGAACTAGAAATGTCTTCACTGACAGCTAGCTGCAAATAACACGGCTGTATTCAGGCTTGCTTGGGCTAAAGGGTGATTTTTCTCATCACTGTGAATAAATGCTTGATACAAAAGAAATGTAGAGAATGAAAGGTATTTTGGTTTATGGTGATCATGGAGGGGAAGAAATGGAGACAGAACATGGAGCAGATGTCCACGTTGTTATCAGTAGCCAGGAAGGAGAAAGCAGACAAGAAAGGACTTAGGCTATGAGATCTCAAGGTCCGTTACCAGTGATGTACTTCCTCCAGCCACATGCCCCTCCTTAAAGTTCTACAGCCTGCTACACAGTTCAATCAGTCAGGAACCAAGTCTGCAAATACACAAGGTTCTGGGGACCATTTCCCATTCAAATAATAGAAAAGTTGTAGAAAAAGGATAGATGTATTCAGAAAGAACATGTGGGATAGCCACCCAGGCCTGTAGGATGTGGGAAGTGCTAAGGCATCTCTCTTCTCTTTCCCTGCTCCTGTGCGCTCAAACCAAATGGTCTCTCATCTCGGTACACCTTCTCCACTGCAGCCAAGCTTCCTTTGCTCACTCGCAGGCTCACATGCCTGCTAGCTCACCATGACCATGGACTCAAAATACACAAGTCCTCATAGTGTTCATCCTCACTCATTCTTCTGAGTCTCTAGACCCCTTAAAAGGGCTCTGATTTCCTTACCATAGACTCCAGATGGTTCCCTTGGTGGAATAGAGCAACTTAAAAGATATATTGCTTCTCCACTCAAGCCTCTTGGGACAGAACTCCTTAGCCCTGATCTTCCTGTGTCAACTGGAAAGATTTGTCCTTTGAGTTCCTACTAATGAAAGTCTCTTGGGCACATCTTTAACACTCCAGTCATGGAATGCCTATGGACCTGTTGCAGGCCCCATAGACAGAGTCTCTTTAGGTCCCCAGGCATGTTGGGATGTTCCAGGTGACTTTGGAGTCTTATTTCAGTGAGTAATTTGTGTCCTACCCAGGCTGATTTCCTGAGGGCACAGTCCATGAAAGGACTTTGGCCAGCTCGAGCGTGGCGAGCATGGCTCTGGCAGGCCTTGACTCTCTCTCCTATTCCCTCTCTACCTTCTAAACACTCACATTTTCCCCTCTCCAGTCTCCTTCAAATTCATGGCCTGTTCTTCTTCCATTCTTTGTTATGACAATATATATATATTCCCAAATATAACCTCAGTTCATATAATATTACTCACTTGTATGGTTTCAGGTACAGCTGATAGTCTAGCACTGAACAACTAATTGGTGTGCTCTCAATGGAGCTGACCACTTCCAAGTTGAATTTTTCTTGATTGGATAATTTGAGATGGGAAGGCTTGCTGTAAAAGTAGATCATTTGAGGTCAGAAGACCCACCCTAAATCTGGGCTATACCTTCTGGTAGAAGCCTAAGATCCTGGAAGAAGAAAGCCCTTGCCTTTGGCCTGCTCTCTCTCTCTCTCTCTCTCTCTCTCTCTCTCTCTCTCTCTCTGGCAAGTTCATCTACCCTGCTGCTGAGGCATTCCTTCACTGGTATTAGAGCCAACTTCTTTGGGATTCCAACACACACTCAAGACCACCTAGGACATTTAACCTCATGGACTTAAGAATTATAGGATCCTTGAACTTTCCACTGGGGACAGTCATTGTTGGAATAGTCAGACCACAACAGCCTGGAAGCCACTCCCTGAATCTCCACTACTTAACTATGGGTTCATTCATCAATTCTGCTCCTTTAGAAAACCTTGACATACATCATCTATATTTCTGTCTGCAATATGGTAGTAGGGGTTAAACCTTAGATGTCGTGTATGCACAGCACATACTCAATAGTTACTGATCTACATCCTTCCTTCATATGTCCTATATATTTTATGAGACAGGGCCCTTTGTATCTAAGGCTGGCTGTAGATGTCCTATGCTGCTTAGGATGACTTTAAACTTTTGATTCTCCTGCCTCTATCTCTAGAGTGCTAGAGTTAGAGGCATGGGCCATCATATGCAGTTGTATGCGGTGCTGTAAGTCAAACCCAGGAGTTCCTATGTGCTAGGGCAAACAGACCACCAACTGAGCTTTTGAAAGGAAAGGTATCAGCTCAGAACCCCCCAAAACCAAGTTCTCACCACAAAGGAGATTTATTTGCCTCTGAGGGACAGGGGGCAGATAATAAGAGACAAAGAGAGGAGATAGAGGATGAGGGAGAAGGACAAGAGAACAAGGGAGAGGGAGAAGGGGTGTGTGTTCCTTGGGTGACAAAGGACTGCCTCTGGTTAGAGAGGAGACAGACCTAGCCCATAGGAAAATAGTGGTATATGAAGGTAAAAGGAAGGTAAAAGGGGAAATCCTATGTTAGGATGATGTGTTTAATTTTAATTGGCCCTACTTGGGCCTGCTGTGTAGCAACTTCCTCATTTGAAACATTTCATCCTAAATGGAGGCACACTACTGTAGAAGTTTTGACTTCTTTTAAAACATGGTTGTGTTATATGAATTTGTTTTGGTCTCAAATGTAGGATGTAGAAATGCTTTATCCACTGCTGAAGAACAGACTCATGAGAGAGCACACGATCTCTATCAAATGGAAACTGCCTCATGTAGGGGGCATGATTTTCACCAGCTGGAAAACATCCTTTTGCAAACTCTGAGAGGGTATAATAAATTAGGATGTGGAAAACGGGCAGACAATGCTTTTGCTTAGTTCTGCTTATCATGGCTTTGCTTTGAGATGAAAGCTTCCAGTGTGACCAAGGTTGGGGCTGACAGAGTGGATTCCCCAAGTGGGGATGTGGAAGCCTCAGCTGCCCCCATTGCTGCTGGCTCCTTCTCCCATGTTTGGTGTTTGACTGGACTGCTGGAATCCTGACAACAAAGAGTAGAATCACGCCAACCAACTTCATCTAAAGAGATCTACACCCCCTGTCCCTACTCACATTCTTTGTCCCCTACCTTGGGTTAATGGGTTGGAAGGGAGGTAGAGGCATTAAGAAAACCACAAATAAATAGTATAAAAGTACATCTACACATTACTCAAAAGCCAGAAGAAGTCCATGAAATTTATCAGATTTGAAGGGTTCCTTCCTCTCTGAGTTTTTATAATCAGTAAGAACTGCTGGGAGTAGGAGACTATTTTAGTGTTCAGCTGCCAGCAAGACACGGAGTTTCTGGGATGCAGGGTTCATGAGTTCCCATCCAGGCCAAGGTGGGTTTTTATGGTTCTTATGCTGTCTTTGAGTCATTCCCCCTTCTCTAAGTACCCCCTCACCTATATTCCTGTAAGTAAGCTCAACAAACCCATGGGCTTTCAAAAGTATACTTCTATCGAAGTAGGATTGTTTCTTTGCTTTGTTATTGATTCCCTTCTTGGAATGAGTAGGTATTTGTTCATGTTTCCCCAGAAGTTTCACAACAATCCCACCTCCTAATGGTTCCATAATACCCCAAAACAGTATTACGAATTGGGGAGTGGCAAGTGTTCAAACACATGAACCAGCAGGGGACTTATCATACTCAAACTATAACTCTAGGTGTTTTATTAAAATACAGAATCACATTCAGTTGTTTTGGGTTATATCCCAAATAAGACAATTCTAGAAAAGTCCTGGGAGATGGAGACACTGGGAATCCAGACACCACTGTTTAAGGAACAAGGATCCAGGGAACATTGTTCTATACTAAATGGAGCCGTATGTAAACTGCGTTGATCAGTGTGGGAGGAGAGTCATTTTTAGGAAGTGAAAAGGAATATGAGTGACTCGTCACAATTCAGTCTTTAAGGAGGAAAGATGAAAAATTACTTGAATGATTTAGACCCTAAAAGGCATTATGAGGGGTCCAGATATGACACTCTCCTTAAAGCAAGGCCTTCCAACTATGGTGGGCCACATGCTAGCAAGGGATTGTTAAGATTTCTCTTGTAAAGGACCAATGAGTAGACAGTTAAGGCTTGTTACCCATGGTCTATAGTAGGTATTCAAGTAGACTACTACAGCAGGAAAGCTGCTTCAGCTGTTATGTGAGGAAGCAGGTGTGGCTATGTGCTTGTAGAAGCAGTAGCCTGCTGCTCTTGGCCCATTTCTGCATTAGTGGGTCACAGTTGATGAAGGAGTTTAGAGTGAACTCACAGCTTGCCACTTAGAAATTCTGTATAGCACAGAGCCTATCCTATCTACTCTTCCTATTAGTTATCACTAATAAAAATAGTAAATGTCCATTATTCACATAATTAATTTAAGGTTAGACTCAAACTAATTTCCTACTATATAAATCATAATACTTTAGTTATACAAAATTTGAATAGCAAACATGTAGAAATTATAAGTTGGGAGGGTGAGTTAAGGATGTTGGCCAGTGGGTAGAGTGGTTAGAGAGTATGCATGAAGCCCTGGGTTTGATCCTCAGCACCACATAAACAGTGTGTTATGGCACATGACTATCATTCCAGCACACGTAAGGTGGAGGTATGAGGAGCAGAACTTCAAAGTTGTTTTCTGTGATTTTGAGGCTATTCTTGGATACAAGAACTCCTAAGGAAAAAGTGAATGAATGAATAATAAGTTTCTCCAGAAATGCAATTTGAAACATCTAAATAATTCATAAAAAATGAATATAATGGCTTATTCCTTTCTCCACTGCCCTACAGAGTACAAATAAAAAAGTTTGTTGAACAAAAATAAAACTTCCTATTTCATAGTTTACAAAGCTAATGAAAGATTAGGTGATTCCTACCCCAAATTGTCACCTTTACTTCCAGCATGTTATTAAAACAAATGATATAAACATCATCCCTTTACCAAACGGCTATTCCAGCTGCAATTGTTTGGCATAGGTAATCCTCAATGGCATGGGATGATGTGATCCCAAACCTTTATAAAGCATCTCTGGCAGTTCCATCCTGCTCAACACTTTCTAATCTACCAGTGCATTGTCATTTCTTTATTTTCATGCTAGAGCCCCAAATAATGACCTCAGTCCTGAGTTGAAAAATTGCCAAGTTTGCTATGAGGAGAAACAGACCTGGGGTTAGTTGCTAGTCCAGCACCTGCAGCTCCCTTGTTGGCCACTTCAGGCTATACCATGTGGCTCTTTCTTTCTAATAGTCCTTGCCTGTGGGGTTACACCTCTAGAGCCTACAGGCACCATTCCAACACTGTCCACCAACCAAGTTCCTCCCAGCCTTGAAAATTCTTATTGAGCTCAAATAACTGGTACTTAATTGTGGCTGTAAGTGAAACTGTAGGATTTGTAGACATTCACTGAAAGTCCCATAATTCATTTCCTTGTTTTTCTAGACTTTGGGGAAAAGAATCTAGACAATAAACATCTCTCTAAAGTGCTAGCCAAAGTTTTTCAAATAAGCCTTTAGTCATTCTGTAGGAATTTCTGTGGAAAGCAAAAACAAAACAATTAAGATAATTTCATTTGCACTATTTTCCCCTTTAAGAGTGAATTGGGATGACAAGATGGTTCATCAAGAACACCAAGCCTAAAGACCTGAGTTCAATCCTTGGAACCCACATGGTGGAAGGAGAGAATTATCAGAGTTGTCCTCCTGCCTCCATATATACTTCTTGGCATGTGTACACCACTCCCCACAGCACACAAAAAATAAAAATAAATACGATACATTTTCTTTAAAGGAGAACCATCCCATGCTGCTCTTATGGAGGAATTCTGACTTCAACTCAAGGAGGCTTAGTTTCCTAAGACCTGAATTCCGGACCACACTGGTTCCCTGACATTACTACTTCTGTCTAATTCCTCAGAATCTTGTAATTATAATCACATTTTCCTCTAAACACGTGGTGTTCCAGTTGTACTTTCAGGAGACACATAAGACACAGTATCAATCCTAGTTCAAGGAGAAGTAAACTGAGGATCATACAGTTGTAGCAACATACCCAAGGTCATTTGCATGAGTTCGGACCACTTGTGGCAAGTTCAAGTCTCCTCTCCCATGCTTCCTCTTGGCTCTAGATGTGATGCTATTTTGCAGCTGTTAAATGGGACCTTAGACGGCTGCATGGTTGAGCATGGTGGGGTCCCAACAGCCTCATGTAATGAGAGAATTCAGGATAAAGATGCATTTGAAAGACACAAGATATTTACTGGCCCTGTTTTGTAGACTGATAATCCCTGATGTTTAAACAGCCAGGCATTAGCAACACCTGAATACTTATTGCCAGTAGAAATTTCTCTGTATCAATCAACTGTACAGTGTCACTAGTAAATTGGCCAGACAAGAGTCTGTGTATCCAGCTGGGTCTTCTTGTTTGTTCTGACTCATCATACTAATCAAAGCCCATTTAATCTTAAAATGTGCTCTGTGGGTGGACTTTTACAACTACCTTGTTGGAGAAAACAGTAGTAGACCTTCTCTTACACCATATGTAATAAAAAAAAACTATCTAAAGAAACAAAGAAACAACAACAAAACATGGGTGGGCTAATATTTTTTACCTAGAAGTACAAGATACAGCCAACTATGTGCATAATTGAAAAGTGGATGAAGAACATCCTCATAGGTAACAGAAGAGATAGGCACCACAGAAGGAACACCTGACCAGAGGACATCAGAGTAAAAGCCTTTTCACAAAAAATAATGTAAAAATGATAAAGGCAAATTTTGGTCACCTGAAATTATTTGCCACCCACATGGTCAGAACATCTGACATATGTATGTTATATATGTATATTATATGTATATATACATATATATAATGTTGTAATATAAAATGTAAAAATGAACAAAATATATTCACTACAGAGAGTAACCAGGCATGGAAGTATGTGCATCTTTAGTTTGGTCAACTACAACAATGAGATGCAACCTTTATAAGTAATCATAGGGCTAGAGAGATGACCAGTGGTTAAGAGCACTGGCTGCTCTTCCAGGGGCCCCTGATTTGATTTGCACTATCCACATGGTAGTTCACATCTATCTGTAACTCCAGTCTCAGGGTGTCCAATGTCCTCCTTTGGCCTCCAGTGGAACAAGGCACATACATGGTGTAGAGACATACATGTAGGCATAGTACCGTACAGATAGAAGTGACTTTAAAAATTTAAATAGCAATAATAATCATGATAGTAAAATGATAATAGTTTTAAAAAGTATCTTTGTAGTGGATTATTTTACAGGAGAGAAAAGAGGAGAGGGAGAGAGAACCTGTGCAGGTTCCATGTATATATGGGTACATATATACATTTTCAGAAGAATCTCACTGTGTTGGTTTGCTTTTGTCATCTTGACACAAGCTAGTCACCTGGGAAGACAGAACTACAACTGAGGAATAACCTCTATCACATTGCCCTGTGGGCAGGACTGTGGGCATTCTCTTAATTTCTAATGGATAAAGAGGACCATCCCACTGAGGGCATATGGCCTGGGCTGTACAAGAAGTGTAGCTGGCCCAAGAAGCAGTGTTTCCCATCACCAGTGGTTTCTGTTTCAGTTCTTGCTTTCTGTTTCTTTGGGTTCCTACCTTGTCTACCTCTAATGACAGATTGTAGCCTTCAAGCCAAATAAACTCATTCCTCATCAGGCTGGCTTCAGTTAGTGTTTTATGACAGCAACAAAAGCAAACTGGGACATTTACTAAACTGTTACTTCAAGGTCGGAGAGAAACTTGAGCAAGGTACAGAAAGACAATCTCAAAGTTATAACCTAGAAGTCGGATATAGAGCTTCTGGTTCACTGGGAAGGGTATATGGTTTGGTCATCCTGGGACTCTGAAAAGAAGGGAGACTCAAATTTCCTCTTTTGAAAATGAGCGGGCTTCCAGAGGTTCAGAGGGGGCTAAGCTTCAGTCTTTGTCTTTAATTTATCAGCCCTTCCCTAATTCACTGCCTCCAGGGCTGTGGCAATATCTGCAGCTTCATGTACCCATCTAGCATCCATCTACCCACCCATATATCCACAGCCACATGATTCAACACCCCCACCAAACCAGTGGAAGGAGCCCACAGAGTTCAAAAGTTTTGCCTTAAGTATTTTGAACATTAAGCCAGGAAAAAAGAAAATTTGTCCATGTATGTATCTGAGGCACTTTTATAAAAACTATTCAGAAATGCGTTCTAATAATAAACAAGTGATTATCTAAGGTAACAGGAATAATAATAATAATAATAATAATAATAATTATTATTATTATTATATATCAAAATGAGAAAATTGCTGTAAATTGTTTTAAACAAGAAAAGATAGAATCCCAGTGGTTTTCTGTGTTTTCTCTATTTCTTTTTTCCTTGCTATCACCATGTCTCTTGATTTCTGGGTAAAAATAGACACTCTCTATGTGGAGCTTACATTCTTTGAGAATGAAGGTCTCCTGTAGAAATAAAGCATTTCAATTACCAACCAGAATAAAAGCACAGAGCTGTCCTCTAACATTTTTAAGTCCCTGTTCTTTGTAGAAGATCTTTCAAGGCAGTTTCAAACCACAATTGGTATTGCAGGGTGTATATGGTTATTGATTGCAATAGCCGAGATCTAATCAGCTGTGACCATTTTCAACCAGCCTTCCCCTAGACACTTGGAGATTGTGGAATCACTCGGTGAGCTGAACTTTTACCACTTCCCCATGTGGTTGAACTAGACCCTCCACATTACTAAATCTCTTCTAAATAATATTGAAAACTATTATAATATATACATGAAATAATGATAATACATTTTAAATCACAAGAAATGGGTGCAATATTTTGCCCACCAGGAACAAAAAATACAAACAGATGGTGAAATTCCATTTCTCTTCTAGAAGGCTAAAAATTTTATCAATTGGAGACCCCTCCCCTGCCTTTCTGGTCCTTCTGGGCAAACCCAGCAGCTAGTGGTGAGGTTTGCCCCAACCATTCCTCTAGCCATTGTGTGAGCCACAGCTCAATGTGCAATTCCAGAGGCCTTCATTAATCAGGGTCAACCAGGTCAGACCCCTCCCAATTTCCTGCCTGCTGGGTCCAGAGGCCTGCAGCCATCACAGAATACCAGCTTTCCCTACATCCCTGGAGGCCTGCTTCCACCCAGGACAACCAGAGGTCTACTGCCAGCAGAGAGTACCAAGCCAGCCAACACAAGGGGCAACTAGATGGTTAAAGGCCAGTGTAAGAAAACAATCAACAAAAACCATGGCAATCTGGCAGTTTGTCATTAACCAGAACCCAGTTAATCTACTATAGCAAGTCCAAGTCCGGGATATCCTAACACACCTGAAGTGCAAAAAATGATATTAAATAAAATTTTATGAAGATGACAGAGGCTTTTAAAGAGGAAATGAATAAATCTCTCAAAGAAATACAGGAAAATATTATTAAACAGGTAGAGGAAATGAATAAATACCTTAAAGAAATGTAGAAAAATATAATCAAACAGGTGAAGAAAACGAATAAATCCATTCAAGACCTGAAAATGGAAATAGAAGCAATAAAGAAAACACAAACTGAGGCAATCCTGGAGATGAAAAACCTAGGGAAGAGATCAGGAACTAAAGATGAAAACATCTCCAACGGAATACAAGAGATGGAAGAGAGAATCTGTGTAGGGAGTTATAATAATTAAATTAGATTTAGAAAATATATAGGGGTTTCTGATACAGTCTTTCAATTCGGGGCATGAAGATCAACTTGGCTGTGAGCGATTAGTTTGTCAGCTTGTGGAAAAACAAGGTTGAAGTCAGGAAAAACAGGAAAGACTTAATGGACTGAAAAAACAAGGTTGAAGTCAGGAAAAACAGGAAAGACTTTATTGGACTGAAAAACAAGGTTGAAGTCAGGAAAAACAGGAAAGACTTAATGGACTTAAGAAACAAAGTATCTGGCCTGGCCTTGTTTTCAGCTGCTAAGTGGGCGGAGCCCAAATTAAGCTGAAACAGAGTTCCTCCTATTTAAGGACAGTGCAAGGAACCCCACAAAGAAGAGCCCTCAATGCTAGAGAGCTCTAAGAGTCCTGCTGAAAAAAGTGCTGACCATCATTTGATGGCCAGATCTCCCTGAGGCAAAAAGAAGCTGGTGAGCAAAGAAAGCCTGAGCAAGACACCAAAAGGCCAAGGACTAAACCCTGTGGCTCAGCTTTTGCCTAGAGTGATTTGATCTGTCCAAACAGTGGTCTAAAGGAAACTGTGGCTGGCTTTAAGGACTCTGAGGCAGAGCAGCAGAATTGCTGATGCAAAGGGGCTGGGGTCTCCCAGAGAGAAGAAAGCATTAAGCCTTATTTAAGGTGAGACTGCAATAACCAACTTACCCTGACAAACCTACATCTGAGATATTCCAGAAAAAGGACTGCTAAGTGTGTTAAAGAATCTACAACAAAGACTGTGTTCCTGACGACTGAGGACCTGCCCCAGAGACTGTATCCTTCTAAAAGGTTAGGAAAATAATTGTCAATAGGATTAGTGGTTAGGTTAAAGGGATTGTAAGAATTTGTAGGATTAATAGTTAAGAAATTGTTAATATTTGTTATAGGTGAATATTGTTAGTAAATATTTAATAATAATAATTAAAAAGTTCAGTAACAAATCTGAGCCACAGAAGATACAGTGGAAGAAATCAATAAACCTGTCAAAGAAAATGCTAGATCTAAAAAGTTTCTAACACAAAATATCCAGACAATTTGGGACACTATGAAAAGACTTACACCTCAGAATAATGGGAACAGAAGAAGAAAATTCTGAGCTCAAAGGCCCATAAAATAACTTCAATAAAATCATAGAAGAAAATTTCCCTAACCTAAAGAAAGAGATGCCTATAAACATACAAGAAGCTTACAGAACACCAGATAGACTGGAACCAAAAGAGAAAATTCTCCCTCCACATAATAATCAAACCCTAAATATAAAGAATGAAGGAGGAATATTAAAAGCTACAAGGGCTAAGGGTCAAGTAACATATAAAGGCAGACCTACTACAATTACACCAGACTTCTCAACAGAGACTTTAAAAGCCAGAATGGCCTGGGCAGATGTCTTGCAGTCTCAAAGAGTTAACAGATGTTAGCCAAGACTGCTATATCCAACAAAACTTTCAACCACTATAGATAAAGAAAACAAGATCTTCCATGACAAAACAAAATTTAAATAAAGGCAATATACAGTAAACCAATAGCCAACATCAAATTAAATACAAATTAAAGCAAGTCCACTAAAATCAGGGATAAGACAAGGCTGTCTACTCTCTATCAACATAGTACTTGAAGTTCTAGCTAGAGCAATAAGACAACTAAAAGAGATGGAAAGGAAGAAGTCAAAGTATCCTTATTGCCAGGTGACATGATAGTATTCATAAATGACCCCAAAATTCTACCGGAGAACTCCTACAACTGATAAACACCTTCAACAAAATAGCTGGATACAAAATTAACTCAAAAAATCAGTAGCCCTCCTTTATACAAATGATAAACAGGCTGAGAAAGAAATTAGGGAAACAGTACCCTTCTAAGTTGCCACAGATAATATAAAATATCTTGGTGTAACTCTAACCAAGCAAGTGAAAGAGTTGCATGACAAGAACTTCAAGTCTCTGAAGAAAGAAATTGAAGATATCAGAAGATGGAAAGATCTCCCATGCTTGTGGATAGGCAGGATTAACATAATAAAAATGTCCATCTTATCAAAAGCAATATACAGATTCAATGCAATTTCCATCAAAATCCCAATACAATTCTTTATAGACCTTTAAAGAACAATTCTCAACTTCATATGGAAAAACAAAAAAATCCAGGAAAGCTAAAACAATCCTGTACAATTAAAGAACTTCAGGAGGTATCACCATCCCTGATTTCAAGCTGTACTAGAGAGCAAGAATAATAAAACTTGGATGGTATTGGTAGAGAAACCAATTGGTTGATCAATGGAATCAAACTGAAGACCCAGAAATCAACCACATATCTATAGATACTTGGTTTTTTACAAAGAAGCCAAAAGCATACAATAGAAAAGCAAAGCATCTTCAACAAATGGTGCTGGTCTAACTGGATGTCAGCATGTAGAAGAATGCAAATAGACTCATACTTATCACCCTGCACAAAATTTAAGTCTAAGTGGATCAAAGACCTCAACATAAATTTGGACACACTAAAATTAATAGGAGAGAAAGTGGGGAAAAGCCTAGAACTCATTGGCACAGGGAGCAACTTCCTGAACAGAACACCAATAGCTAAGGCTCTAAGACCAACAATTTTCCAGTAGGACCTCATAAAACTCAGAAGCTTCTTTAAGGTAAAAAGGACACTGTCAATAAAACTAAATAGTAGCATATGGATTGGGAAAATATCTTCACTAACCCTATACCAGACAGAGGGGTAATATCCAAGATTTATAAAGAACTCAAGAAATTAAACACCAACAAACCAAACAGCCAATTTTTAAAATGGGGTACAGAGCTAAACAGAGAATTTGCAACAGAGGAAACTCTAAAGGCTGAGAAGCACTTAAAGAAATGCTCAACATCCTTAGTCATCAGGGAATTGCAAATCAAAGCAACTCTGCGATTCCATCTCACACACTTCAGAATGGCTAAGTTAAAAACCTCAAATGACAGCACATGCTGGTGAGGATGTGGAGAAAAGGAACACTCCTCCATTGCTGGTGGGAGTGAAAACTTGTACAACCACTTTGGAAATCAATCTGGTAATATCTCAGAAAATTGGGAATAGTTCTACCTCAAGATGCAGCTATACCATTCCTGAGTGTATACTCAAAAGAAATTCCACCAAACCACAAGGACATTTGCTCAACTATGTTCATAGCAGCTTTATTCGTAATAGCCAGGAACAGGAAACAACCAAATGTCCTTCAACCGAAGAATGGATAAAGAAACTGTGATACATTTATACAATGCAAAACTACTAGATATTACAAACAAGGAAATCATGCAGTTTGTAGGCAAATGGATGGAATGAGAGAAGATCATCCTGAGTGAGGTAACCTAGACCTTGAAAGATATACATGATATGTACTCACTTATAAGTAAATATTAGCCATATTGTTTAGGCTAATAGGATGTGTATAACCATCCTACAATCCACAGGCCCAAAAAAGCTAAGTTCCAAGGTGGGCCCAAGGGAGGCTGGTTGAATCTCCCTCAGGAGGGAAATAAAATAGACATAGAAAGTAGATGAAGAAAAGTGGGAGGGGGTATGAGGAGAATGAGGGAGAGGATCAGGTGTAGTAAGAGTGGGATGAGAGGTGAGAGGGCTGGAAGAGAAAAGGGAAACTGATGGGGGCCATCTCTGAAACAAGTGGGAGACCAGCAAACAAGTATTCTCCTGTGAAGATAGGGAGGTTAACCCTCGGTGAGACTCCTAGCAGTGGAGGACATAAAGACAGAAGTGGCCACCTCCCAGCCTGGCAGGAATCCAGTGGAGGGAGGGGATTCCCACCCACAAAACCTTTGACCCATAATTTACCCTGCATACAAGATGTACAGGGATAAAGATAGAGCATCGATTAAGGGAATGGCCAACCAATGACCGCACAACTTGAGACCTACCCCATGGGAGAGAGCAAACTCCTGACACTATTCACGATTCTCTGCTATGCCTGCAGACAGGAACCTAGCATAACTATCTTCTGAGAGGACCCACCCAGCAGTGGATCAAAACAGATGATGGGACTCACAGCTAAGCAGTAGTTGGAGTTCAGGGAGTTTTGTGGAAGAGTGGGAGGAAGAATAGAGCGACTGAGAGGGGAAAAGAGCTTCACAGGAAGATCAACAGAGTCAACTAACTTAGACCCCTGGGGCCTTACAGAGACTGACCCACCAACCAAAGAGCATATATGGTCTGGACCTAGGCCCCCTACACATATGTAAATGATGGGTATCTCAGTCTTCATGTCAATTACCTAGCAAGTGGAGCAGAGACAGTCCCTGACTTAGATTCTATTGCCTGTTTGAGGATCACCTTACCCTAGATGGGCTTCCTTGTCTGCCCTCAGAGGAAAAGGATGCTCTTAGTCTTGAAAAGCTGGGATGGGTTGATGGGGGTTCCCCTTGCAGAGGAGAAGGGAAGGGGAAAAAAGGGAGGGAGGGAGAGAGAGTGGGAACAGGTGGAGAGGAGGGAGAGGGATACAATCAGGATGTAGAATGAATAAATAAATGAAAAACTTACACATCAGCAAATGAAATAATCCAATTAAAAATGGAGTACAGTGCCAAACAGAGAATTCTCAACAGAGGAATTTCTAATGGCTAAGAAACATCTAAAGAAATGTTCAATGTCCTTAGTCATCAGGGAAATGCAAATTAAAACAACTCTGAGATTCCATCTTATACCCATCAGAATGGCTAAGATCAAAAACTCAAGTGACAGCTTATGCTGGTGAGGATGTAGAGAAAGAGGAACACTCCTCCATTGCTCCTGGGAGTCTAAACATGTACTACCACTCTGGAAATCTATTTGGTGGTTTCTCAGAAAACTGGGAATAGTTCTGTCTCAAGACTCAGCTATACCATTCCTGTGTATATACCCAAAAGATGCTTGACCATACCACATGAACACTTTCTCAACTATGTTCATAGCAGCTGTATTTGTAATAGCCAGAAACTAGAACCAACCCAGATGTCTGTCAACTGAAGAATGGATTTAATAAAACATGGTACATTTGCACAATGGAATACTACTCAACTATTAAAATCAAAGACATCATGAAATTAGCAGATAAGTGGTTGGAACTAGAAAACATCCTGAGTGAGGTAACACAGACACAAAAGTACATGCATGGTATGTAGTCACTTATAAGTGGATATTCACCATAAAGTACAGGATAACCAGGTTACAACCCACAGACCCAAAGAAGCTAAGTAACAAGGAGGACCCAAGGAAGGATACTTAGAAGGGGAAATAAAATAGACTTTGGAGGTAGAGGGAGGGAACTGGGTAGAAGGAAGAGGGCTAAGGTGGGGAATGAGGTGAGTTCAGGGGTGGGGAGTGTGGAGAAGTCCAGGAGAGAGAAAGGAAAGGGGCGAACTCTAGAATGTGCCAGGGACCCGGGAATGGGGAGGTATGGTAGGACCTAGTGAAAAAGTTTAGATTAGCATCTAGTGACTTAGGGAGGAATTTGGCACTCTGTAATGTTGATCTGAGCGGAGCCAGTTGTGGCCGAATGATATGCCCTGTTGAAGGAGCGTTGCTAGGAAACCTCTGCAGCCATGCAGATGATGTCAACACTGACACAATGTTGTAGGGCTGTGTCTTGAAAAGCCCCCCAAAATCTCTGCTGGAAATCTCTCTGAGGTAATAACGACACAGGGGGAGATTTAAGACAGTGAGCACGCAATATCGTGACCCCTCTGTAAAGACCCTGCTGAGAGACCATGTGCCACCATCCGTGGCTGTCTTGCACCAACTGCTGGGAGCCCACACTGGTGAAGGGCATAGCACCAATCCAAAAACCTATCACAGACTTGCTAAGTCAGAGTCCTTTGGAATCATCTACCTTGGAGCTCCAGAGCGCTAGAATAGTGAGCAAAACAACCAATTGGAAGCAGTTTGGATAAGCTTTTGGTCTGGAAAATAATTGGGCCTTGAGACCACAGAGGCAATTCTTGGCTGATTGAAAAGACCAGCTAACATCAGTGGTTGGAGAAGATTAACTTTATAAACTGGCCTTAAGAACTGATGAATAAGGCTCACAGACTTTAGGATTGAAAGACCTGCTGAAATAGATGTAAACCAGCCATCCATACAGGCCTACACCAAGAGTATTAATATCCTTTCAAGAAACTTAAGATAGTGTTAAGTGTTTGCTTTTTATAGGTTTAGAGTGTTTTAGGTATTAAGATATTTTTAGATAAATTATAGATTTTAGAATTAAGGTTTAGGTTTTAGGATTTAGGTATTTTATACGTGATTGTTAAGTATTAATAAATACAAGTGTGATAAATAAAAATATTCTGTTACAGGTAGGCTCCAGGGAGAGTATGAGGGTGAACCTAGCTGAAACTCCTAGCAATGGAGGATATGGTGCCAGAAGTGACAATCAGACAGGACTCCCAGTAGAGGGATAGGACACCAACCCTCCCACAAACTTTCAACTCAGAATTTGTCCTGCTTACAAGAAGTGTAGGGACAAAGATGGAGTTGACACTGAGGGAATGGCTGACCAATGGCTGGCCCAACTTGAAGCCCACCCCTTGGGCAAGAACCAATCCCTGACATTATTAAAGATACTCTGCTATGCTTGCAGAGAGGAAGTTAGCATAACTGTCCTCTGAGATGTTCCACCCAGCTTCATACTCAAATAGGGTCTCTCCTGATTTTACCTGGCTTCAGCCTAAACTGGGATCCACCCACTTTGTAAGGCTATTAGCAGCTGAAAACAATGCCAGGCCATAAACTTTGTTTTTAGTCCATATACTGCTGCTCCAATTGCCCACAGCCAAGTTGATCTTCATGGCCCGTATTAAGAGACTGTATCAGAAACCCCTAGATATTCACTAAATCTAACTTATATTAATCTAACTCCCCTTACAGGAGACCCAATGAGTTTTATTGGTGTTACTTACAGGAATATGGGTAAAATGTTACATACGGGATCAGAAATGAGTCAGATAGCTGCGTCACCAAAGCTCACCCCAGCATGTGTGACAGCTCATAATGCTAGAAACCTGGAGCATACTGCACAACCTGCAGCCACTCATTAGGTAGGAGACTGTCCTTTCCATGTGACTCTGATCTAAATATTTTCCAGGCAGCGCAGCTGGTTTCTGCTTCTTCCAAGACTTGCCCTGGTCTCAAGTCTTCTTTGTGGCCCAGCTTCTCATCTGTTTGAGAGGGACTCTCAGCTGAATTTGACCCATTTCAAGGATTTTATGAAGCTACTTTGAGTTGTTTACCTCCATGCTTAAGGAGCTTCCTGCAGGATGGAGTGCTTCAATCTAGTAGGAAACTGGTATACAACACCAGTAATTGGATATAATGTGATTTGAGCTTATCTTGTGGATAGTAGAATATGTGACTAGGTTCTATGAATGAGGCCGGAGCTGCTGAGTGAGCTCTATTGTTTGAGTGCTTCATGGACTCACTGGTGGCAGCAGAAGTCTCCAGCTCCTGGATGAGCCACAACTGAAAGTCTGAATTCCTGTCCCAAAGCTGCAGCCTGTCTCCTTTTCCTAGACTAGTCCTGCTGCAAGGTTTAAACTTGAGAGCTCAGCCTCTGGGCAGGCTTGTGAGCGGTTATCTTCATCAGGTTAATTGAGATGGGATGACTTGCCCACTGTAGGTGACCATCATTCCCTGGGCTGGGAACCTGAACTGTACAAATGAGAGTATAAGGTAGACAGAAGCACTCAGTGCTCCTTTCTTCCTGATTGTGGTTTCAATGTGATCATCTGATTTAAGCTCCTAATTCCTTGAGTTTTCCACCATGATGGAATGTATCCTTGAATTGTGAGGCAAAATAAATCTTCTTTCTATTAAGTTGTCTTTATCCAGATATTTTATCACAACGATAGGAAAAGTAGACAGGAATTCCCCCCATTTTGTCAACAATTCTGAGACATATTCAACATTCTTTTCTGAAGCTCCTATCTGCATTTTAATTGAGAAACAGCTTCTATGGCTTGTAGTTAATTCCAGATTTTAACCTGTGGCTTTTATTCATGTATATCAGAAATGAACAGCTACTTTGATTTGTCTAGGCAGAGCCATGGAGAAATTTAACCACAACAAAGATAGCTAAGGTGTGCAAGTACCTCCCAGGGCAGCAGGTCTTTAAAGGATCCCTCAGAGGCAAACCGCTGTTTAGCAGAGAGATCAGTAGATCTTGGTACATGTCACTTAAAATCCCCATTCAGACATCTCCTGTGCCATAAAGCTTGAGAACTGGTGAGCCAAGGAGATGGTTTCTGTGGTTGCTTGAGCTATTTCTGACTGCCTTTCATTAAACTATGTTTTTACTTCTCAAAGAATTATGCACCATTTTCCTTATTTCTTTCATGTTTCACTGAAATGAAACTTGTATCTTGTGTGAAGAAAGAGGATAGGACAGATAGTGTAAGTCTGATGAAATGTTTGTGGACAGGTCCTGTCTGCTGGATTATTTTATTTTCTCAGAAAAAAAATACCTGTGAAATGTGACTGGCATAGATAAAATCAGTGAATATATATGAATTTTAAAGATTGATAATAAAGTAACACGCACTACCATTGTGGAAATGTGCATGAAGAGTCTTGCCCGAAGTCCACCCTCCTCCTAGCTATACGTGATCTCACTCCCTGACCTCCACTACTCCTTGCAGGAGTAATTCTTTCCTAAATGCTATGATAATGACTCTATCACTTCACACACACACAAACACACACACACACACACACACACACACACACACACACACACACACA
>CAJQZJ010004687.1:9022726-9038633 GCA_907164525.1 Lophiomys imhausi | reverse complement strand
CACACACACACACACACACACACACACACACACACACACACACACACCCCTACCTAACAATAGTGCTTCAGGTTTTTCTGTTTTAGAAATTCATATAAATGTGCTACAAGCATTCCCTATGAACTTTTCCTTTGTTTAACACTATGGCAATAAAGTGTGTCCACATTGTCACAAGTGGATTCATTTTCATTGTGACATAGTATTCTGTAGAATGAACTTGGCTTTTTCTTTTCTCTCTCTGTGTATTCTAGCCTTGATGAATTCATGACTGGTTGGTTGCTAGGACTTTGAGGTAAGTGCACCTCTCATGAGCTTACACAAGTCTTTGAAAATTTAGGTGTAATGTGGGACTGCAGGGTGACAAGATGTGGGCGATTTTCACTTTAAAATTTTGTTCTTCATTTATGAGAGTAATGCTCAACTATTTCTAAAGTGGCCTTTTAAAAATCAGGTTTTTTTTCTTTTTAGTGTTAGAGTTCCTGCCTTCTCACCCAGCTGTACTGCTGTCATTTGGTACTCTCCAAGGGTAGCTTGAGGTTGCAGTAACATGCAAATACCAGTGAAGTTTCAAATGTCTGTTGGATTCAAGGTGGAAGCTGAGAGAACTCACTTCAGAGACAAAAGCTTAAATGCAAGCTTTATTTTTCTGCACTTGCAGCTAGATATCCAGTTCAGGATCTGAACCACCTCCCCAAAAGGAGATTGTACAACATTTTAAAAGGATGGGAACAGAAAGCAAGGAGGAGCAGGGTGGGCTGTTGTGCATAGTCAATTGAATCATGAGACCCAAAATTTAGAACAATAAGGGAATAAAGGAGTGGACAAGCTACACATTTATGACTTGTGTACCTTAATTTAGAAAATGATATAACAGTAACTTCCTTTTTTACTTCCTTTACTGGACAGCAGACAAGCATGAAACATCTGAAGAAGGCAGGGTCGGAGTGGGTTCTGGGTCTGGGAACATGAACTCAGTTTTGACCTTGCCAGCAAGATAGAACTTGTTCCTGAGATGGCTGGACTCAGGACACCATCCCTTAACATGTCCACTTGGCTATTGAGCTAATAGTAACTAATTTGACTTGTGGCTAGCTTGGGTCCTGTATCAGTTTCTTCTTTGAGTTTTTATTGCCTCAGCCTGAGTTGCTCACAGCAAATATCTTCCCCAACTGTGTCTTGGAACACACATTGAGAGGCAGCAGTGGGGAGCCCTAGAGTTAGGAGCAGGAGATTTGTTAGGGTCAGAGACTATGGCCCAACAGCTATAATAAATGACAGGCTCTGTCACCTGCCCTTAACAAGCTAATTAAGAACAAAAATAATAGTGAAAGCAGAGAAAAAAAATCTGTTCAATATGGCCCCACTAGAAAGAAGATCAATTAAAGCATTCCAATAATACCCCTGGTGCATCTCTGGGGGTCCTAACATTTGGGCTCAATTAAAGGCAAGAGGTGTGCATAATTAAGCAGGTATGGTGCTGTCCACCAGTGAACCGGCATCACCTGGTGTTCAGTCTGTCCTGGAAGATGTCTGACAAGTTGTCAGAACTGTGTTAGATCTTTTCTTGGGAGATGAGCTTCTTCTTCAGCTGGCACTAGACTTCAGCCTTTCTGTTCTTCAGCAAGAGACTCCTGAGGAAAATTCAGTCCATAATCTTGATTGTGGTAGCCAAAGGGAGGGTATATAAGTCTCTCTTTACATTGGAACATCTTAGCCTGCCAGGATCATTACAGGAGTGTAAACCCCAGGATACCTGTGAGGGTATTTACTGTCCAACTCACTCTTTGTTCAAATAACAGATACTAAATAGTTGTGAGGACTTACTCATCACTAGATAAAATATTTAAATAGGAGCATACCATACCTTACTTAAGAGAACTCATTCCTGTCAGGATGTTAATTTTCTTTGCCAACTTGAACATACAAGAAATCTGTAATAGTATTTTTTCGCATTTTAAATTAGCATGTATTAATTACACAGAACAATGAGTTTCATTACAACATTTTTTATGTTTATTTATTACTTCAGATTACATCTCCATCACAGTGCCCTCTTTCCACCCCTCCCAGTCCTGCCCTCACAACCTCTATCCCCTATCCCTTCCAACTCACTCCTCTGGAGTGGGGTGTCCCTACATATCAGTCCCTGCCCTAGTTCGGCAGTCATATGAGGGCCAAGAGTCTCCTCATACACTGAGGGCCTACAAGGCAGCACCACTAGGACAAAGTGTCTCAGTGATATGAAACATTCCTGTTCCCTTTGGTGCATTGGTTGTAGTATTGTTATCCTGTACTATATGGCTAAAATCCTATTATAAGTGAAATAGATGCCATGTTCATCCTTCTGAGTCTGGGTTAGCTCACTCAGGATGAGCTTCTCTAGTTCCATCCATTTGGCTGCAAATTGCATGATTTTGTTGATTCTGATGGCTGAGTAGTATTGCATTGTGTAGATGAACCACAGTTTTTTTTTTTTGTCCATTCCTTAGTTGAGGGACATTAGTTTCTAGCTATCACAAATAAGGCTGCTATGAACATAGATGAGGAAATGTCCTTCACTACAACATTTTTATATATGAACATTTTGTGTTTAGGTCATACCTAACCCTGTGCTTCTCCTCACTCCATTCTCTCCCTCTTTCCAGTGGTTCCTCTTCTGATTTTATGTCTTTAACATACTCTAGATTCCACCATGTGATGGAAATCGTGGGATACTTGTATTTCTGAATCTGGTTTCTTTGGCTTAAAATGATCATCTCCAATTCCATCCACTTTCCTATAAATGACATGATTTTATTTTTTAAATCTGAATAATACACACATTGCACACATGTGTGTGTGTTCATGAGATAGAGACACAGGAGATTTCCTTAACCATGCATACTTACTATATGCCCCAGGTTGACCTTACACTTGAACTCCTGACTTTGCCACGATGCAGAACTCACAGGTGTGCATTAGCATGTCCGCTTGATGTTAATGTGTGAAATAATGAAAAAGAAGAATGGTAAGGAAAGATTTGCCTATTGCATAAAAGAAAGACTTGCCTATTGCATAACATTGTATTAGCTGAACTAGAGAAGGGCATTTAAAATCAATATGCCAAAACACCCCCTCTGCCAGACCAACCCTAGGCAACAAGCCCTAACATTGTAATTCATTTATCATCTCTCCTTATGCTCCCCCACTCCCCCCAAAACCAACCAAACAACCAAACAAACAACAGCAACAAAACCAAAACGAAACAGGTAAAAATGGGAGCGGACTAGTAGGAATATTTCAGGCAGTGTTTACACTCCACAAACTATAAAAGAGCAAAATGGTGGCTCTGGCTGTTAGAAACTTACCCACCACATAGAAAAACACAGTGATGGTTGATTGTGGCTGTCAACTTGAACACGATCTGAAACTAACAGGGATGCCCGGATGAGCCTGCACATGAGGCCATTTCCAGAAAGGACTAATGGGAGAAGCCCTCCCTCAGTGAACAGCACTATCCAACTGATGGCCTCAGTCTAAACAGGGCAGACGGGAAGGAGGGGCTGCCTGCCTGCATTCACTTTTTGCTAAGCCAGAGCATGCTGCTGTTGCAAGCCGTGGCCACCACCATTGCCACCACCACAGCTATCCTTCATGAGATCAGACTCTGGCTTCTCGAACGTTCCAGTGTGGACTGAATACCAACGATTCCTTAGGAATCTTCCAGGCCATTGGCACCAGTTTTCAGGTGCTGAGGTTTCTAGCTCTGTGGGCTGGCTAGTCACTGAGCTTGTCCAGTGGGAAGACGGCTGCTGTTGGATGGCCCAGACTCAATGTTGTAGCCAATCTAATAAACACCTTTTATAACATACAGTTCTTGGGGGGAGGGGCAAGTAAGAGATAGCTCATTATGTAGCCAAACATGAGTAACCATAGCCCAGGAACACAAATTTAGATTAGTCAGAATCCCGTGTTCCAAGATGGAAGCAGTTTCATGAAGTTTTTATGGTAATAGAACAAACAAAGATATAAATGAAGGCACTTTTCCGATACGTTAGGCAGATGGCTATGGTAAAGTGGAGACATTTCGGCCAGGTTATCTGATGACTTGTAGCCTTTTGGTTGGTTGAAATCAGGGTTTTGTGAAGTTAATAAATCCCAAAGTTTTTTTTTTTTTCAATTTGTTACCGATTGCTAGGTCTGACATGGAGGTGGTCAAGAAATGACTATTAGGGGACTAAAAACAGCCCAAAATTATAATTAGGCTCTGGCCCTGTAACATTGCAACTGCTTCTCTGAAATTCTTATCAATCAGCCAATCACCATTACAGACACAGATCAATCAGTCTGCAGATACAGCTTCTTCCCAGGCATGCTCACTCACAGTTCCCCCTGCCGACCAGACATCACAATTTGTGCATGTGGGGAGATTACATCTCACTTATTCCCCTATAGCCAGAAAAAGTCATTCCTAGGATCTGATGTAGGTGAGGCTCGGTAGCAGGTAAGGCAACAGTTTTCAGGAGAGAAGAATAGCTGGGAAATCCATTAAGAGAGAAACTCCCAGATCCTATCAAAACTCTAAACCACCATAATCTGGATTTAATTGTTTCCCTATATCTGACGCAATATTTGCATGTGGCATACAAGAGGATTATTACACTTAAAGTAATCAATGGTCTAATGGAGTGAAGGTAGCAGGTGAAGGAAATACACATTTAAAAAATTCAAAGTTTATACTTAGATCAAAATCTAGGTTGACTGTTTGCTTTCCCTGTATTTATACTTACTTGTATTCTATAGACTATATTATCTGTATTTGGAGTGTTTACACAAACCTGTTATATTCTAATTCTGTTTTTTCATTTGTCAGTTTTGGTCTTACAGCTATAACCTCATGTGGGATGGCTACTTATACCTCTATTAAGATTTATTTTTAAAAATCAAATTATTACTCCTATCACAAACACTGAACTGATCTGTGTGATTTTTTTCTAGAAAATCCTTCCTGCTATGAACCACTATAAAATAATTTTAAAATTATCAAAATAAAACATTGCCAGCATACATTCATATATTTTCTGGATATACAAAGAAGTCTTTGCAATTAATGAACTACAACTAACCAGATGTTATGATGTTCTCCTGCGATCACAGCATTCAAGAATCAGAGGCAGGAGGATTACGAGTATATTAAAGCCAGCCTGGGATAGTAGCAAGTTCCAAGTAAATGAAGACTATGTAAGACTATCTCAAACAAACATTAAAAAATTTTACAATTCACAAAAATGTAAAAAATGTTTATAAACGTTGACATGCTTATCCATACTAGAAATAAGTTCTTTTCATATAACATGTTTGCAATCATTTAAAAGTCATCTCAAATGAGGAAACAGACTTACACCATAAAAGACACCAGCCAGTGTCTTCCACTAGTAAGTGATATAGAGGGACGTGAACTTCCTTTATGTACAAATTTTCAGTCTCAGAAGTATAACATGGTCAGCACATGTTGGAAGAAGCATCTCTTACCCTTATTTGTGACCAAGAAAAGACAAAAAAAGGACCAAACATGGCATTCTAGTTCTTCAAACTTTATTAGCAGGGCATGGTCATTGAAGAAAATTGTTCTTCACACCTTTCTGATGGTCTGGTATGAAATACAGACAGTTAAGGAGAAGGAAATGTGAGCAGAAGCTGAAAGGGGACAGGATTTCACAGTTAGCATTCACCAGTGAAGCTTGCCTCTGTGGACATCTTGAAGGCCACAGAACTTGTAGGACCTCGCACAAATTCAGGCACTGGTCAACTAAGTAAACTCACACTAGAAGGCTTAGGGGCCTCACTACTTCCACCCACTGTGTCTTGAGGTGGAATTCCTGGCAGTATTTACCCACAGGATGGACAGGGAGTTTTGAGGTTGGATGTTTGGCCACTGTAACTGAAATATTTTCAGTCACACAAATGTGTGGGGACCTAAGAAGCAGCTGGCAATCCACTGCGACACTATCCACATTTTGAATGGACATCTATTTTGCAGAGCTTTATACACAGTATATAGCGTCTGGCAGCATTCTTGACCTCCAGGCACTGGATCCCTTTGTATCTCTGCCTGTGGTTGTAATAACCAAACAGCATCTCCATATACTGTCAAATGTGACAAGGAGCAACAGGACAGGGATGAATGGTGTCTTCTAAACAGGGTGCCATCTCTAAACTAAATAAGTAGTAATAAAGTAGACTTTCATAGAAAGATCTAATTTCTAAAAATTAATTACTTAAAAGATTAAATCAGCATATAATGTGTTTGATAACATTACATTTTTGAACAAAACATGTTTTAGTAGTTCTTCATTATCCAATTTTTATTTGACATATATGCACTCATATACATATGCACATTAAAAGATTGATTACAAATATTTTCAATTTATTCTATGCATGTTTTAGAATTTCCTATTACTTTTTCAATGGATATGTAATTGTTATATTAATAGAAAATATATACATTTCTTACTAATATTTGCATATATGCATAGAAAAATTCCTAAAAGAACATGTAAGAAATGCAAATAATAGTAATTTATTATCACTAGCATTTTGTTGTTGTTTTGGATTTATATTGTCTGAATTTCTTACAGGGAGCACAAACCAATTTCTCAGTAAGTAATGATGTAACTAGCAATGATTTTAAAATGAAATCCTAGACCTCCAGCAACCAGGGCAAGGAGTAACCAGACAGTGGAGTCCATTCAGATGCCCTCCTCCTCGCTGACTCTTGTGTGATGCTAGCAATGGTCCAACAGAACTGCAGCTTATGTTTCCATTCTACTCCCTCAACCCTATCCTGGCTGAGACATCACTTCTCGTTTGGTGAGATGGATTCCTTCCAGGGTTAAAGCTTTCAGCTCTTCTTATTCTTAAATCTCTCTGCATGTCAAATTCTTTTTATCAGACTTTAAGTCTTTATGAGTAAAGAATGGTAAGAAAGATTTCTGAAATTTTTTTCAACATTCACAAATAAGTCTGCTCTGTTTTGCTTTTCCAATCCAAATGAAGGTGTAAAACAAGGAAGAAAACAAGAAAGATTGGTCCATCCTGAGGCCAAGGGGTTGGGATTAATGGAACAAAGTCTTTCTTTCAGGGATTTCTCTTCTGCATTTCCTTAAAGAGGGGCTTCCCCCCAGGGAACATTGCAGAAGAGGGTCTCAAAGAGTCACAAGATGGGAAGAAATACCGTAAACCTCTGTTTGCTGGGTATGACATGGTTATTGTAATCATGAGCATATACCAGCTGTGGCTACCTGCACAAAACAAGCCCACAATAAAGATAGAAAAGTAGGATAGGGACACTTTGAGAAGAAGAGAGTCAGCAGGTGTTGAAGGGAGATAAAAGAGGACAATGGGAGTGAATATGATCACAGCACATTGTATCCATGTCAAGTTGTCAAAATAAATGAATAAAAATTCAAGGTAAATGAGCGCCTCTGAAGATGGGGCATGGCATTGGATGCAACTTGGTGTGTTTTGCTATCAGGTCATGAGAATAACTCCCCCTCCTGCTCCCTTCCACCATGTGACCTGCTGGGTGGCCATTTCCAGCTCTCTACCCTTACCACAGTGGTCCTCACATGCACAAATCTGGTTCCTTCTCCCTGGAAGACAAGTCAGCACATCAAGCCCATGGGAAGGTCGATGCCACACTGTGGGATGAACCCCAGTTTCTGATTGAATGCCTGAGCAGAAGGGGTGCTAGGGCGACCTGTTATGTATTCTAAATGTTAACTAATCTGTTCCCAGAGGCCTGCTTTCTGTACAAGGCCATATAGCATGTACACCAAGTGATATTGTGTTACCTTGCTTGCTAACCATTGTCTCTGATTGGCTTCAATAAAATGCTGAGGCCTATGACTGGGAGAGAGAGAGAGAGAGAGCGAAGTTTAGCAGACTTTTGGGGCAGAGAGGAGAACTACTGGAAAAAGCCAGGAAGAGGAAGTAGGAAGATGCCATGGGTTAGATGGAAGAACATCATTCCATGCAGCCAGGAACATGAGCATAGTGTGAAGAAAAACAGCTCAGGGGACATATGTATATGTTATTAGCTTTCATCTGGGGATAAAATTAAAAGCTTGCTTAGATGGTCTAAGATTGTACTATCCCAGCTAAAATTGATCAGGTGTCTGTGTGTGATTCTTCATAATTGGGTTAAGGGACAACTCCATCATCCCAATAATCATAAGCATCAGTTATAAATATTAGTATTTCCCTCAACAGAGGGGAGACAAGATTGACATTTCTAATATCTTCCCACATGATGAAGCTGCTGGGGGTCACACTCCAAGTACATTGCTCTGTATAGCATTGCACAGCCATGCACACAATAACACATATAGGTAGATACACACACACACACACACACACACACACACACACACACACACACATACACACACACACCCTGAGACCCACAAAGGGTTTAGGAGAGAATCTGATACACACAGACAAAAACACACACAATATTTGCATATCTAATCTATTCCCATAGGATGGTGATGGTGTGAAGATATTTTGGAGAATGCTGCCATTATCTCCCTGAATTATATATACAGACACAGATGCACATATATCCACATGCACAGACAAACATATGAACAAGTAGATACAATCAGTCAAAAACCCATAGAGACACAGATTGGCATACACACACAGAGATTCACATATAGATATACAGAGACAGATACAAAGATTCGTACAGAGATAAACAGTGATACATACATACATTGATACATACACACTGATATATGCAGACAAGAACATGAACATACAGACAGATATTAACAGGCAGGCACTCAGACAGATACTCATAGACAGACAGATACACACACACACACACACACACACACACAGAGTTACAAACACACATTCAGAGGCACACACAGACAATACACAGAAATAGGTACACACAGAGTTAAGCACATAAAATAAGGAATAGTTCTCTTATCCATGGAGAGTTCAGGTTATCCATATATTTACATGTCTACAAAGATATTTATTTTTAAATCCTAAGCTTTATAAATTTTTTAAAAAGTGTCACTTTTATTTACCCTAAAATTTTTCAGGTCAGTTTTTATAGAAAACAAGTCTTTGAAGTTACTTTACTGAATTATTTCTACTGCAGTAAAAAGCTGTCTGTTTGACAGGCTGCTGTTCAAAAGTACACTTGCAACTTGTGTTTTTATTGATCTTGAGTATAATGCATCTTTAGGGAAAGGTCAGTCAAGTTTCTTGCTAACTATGGACAGTAGTTATGATTGCTAACCAATCATTGGTTTTTACCATAGTTGTTGCTTTTTGACTCTACTAATTAACTGAACATGTCCCGCAGTCTTCTAAACAACAGTTTACTTGATGAACTTTAATGTGCACAGCAGGAGAGCACACACATAGGTCTATTAACACTAGGACATTTTTTCTTGTCCTTGGAGACAAGGAGAGTTAGGCATGTTCAATGGGGTCAGACATTGGCTACCCTGTCTTAATACCTAGCACTAGCTATTTGAAATTTAAGTCTTAATAGGAAAACACATTTCCAGTTATATGTTTTTCAAAAGTAGAGGATGTCAATTTTTTTCCTATATGTCCTCAATTTTGAGGATTATCTTCCTTCAAAAACTCACCCCTTTTTGTTGCCTTTATTTTTTTCCCTTACTTCCTTCTCAGCCCATTTCTCTTTTGCGTAAAGAAGGGCTACTGATTTTTTTGAATTGATTTTTTATCCAGCCACCTTGCTGAAGGAGTTTATCAGCTCTAGGACTTCTCTGGTGGAATTTTTGGGGTCACTTATGTATACTATCATATCATCTGCAAATAAGGATACTTTGACTTCTTCCTTTCCAATTTGTATCCCCTTGATCTCATTTAGTTGTCTTATTGCTCTAGCTAAAACTTCAAGTACTATGTTGAAGAAATATGGAGAGAGTGGGCAGCCTTGCCTTGTCCCTGATTTTAGAGGAAGTGCTTTAATTTTCTCTCCATTTAGTTTGATGTTGGCTATTGGCTTGTTGTAAATTGCCTTTATTATTTTTAAGTATGGTCCTGGTATGCTTGATCTCTCCAAGACTTTTAACATGAAGGGGTGCTGTATTTTGTCAAAAGCTTTTTCAGTGTCCAATGAGATGATCACGTGGTTCTTTCTTTCAGCTTGTTTATGTGGTGGATTACATTGATGGATTTTCTAATGTTGAACCACCCCTGCATCCCTGGGATGAAGCCTACTTGATCATGGTGTATGATGCTTTTGATGTGATCTTGATCTGGTTTGCAAGTATTTTATTAAGTATGTTTCCATCCATGTTCATAAGAGAAATTGGTCTGAAATTTTCTTTCTCTGTTGGGTCTTTGTGAGGTTTAGGTTATCAGGGTGACTGTGGCCTCATAGAATGTCTTTGGTAGTACTCCTTCTGTTTTTATGCTGTGGAAGAGTTTGAAGAATATTGGTGTTAGTTCTTCTTTGAATGTCTGGTAGAATTCTGTGCTGAAACCATCTGGCCCTGGGCTTTTTTTTTTTTTTTTTTTTTGGTTGGAAGAATTCTAATGAGTTCTTCTATTTCCTTAAGGGTTATAGGACTGTTTAATTTGTTTACCTGTTCTTGATTTAACCTTGGTAGATGGAATCCATCAAGAAAATTGTCCATTTCACTTAGATTTTCCAATTTTGTGGAGTACAAGTTTTTGAAGTAGGATCTAATGATTCTTTGGATTTCCTCAATGTCTACTGTTATTTCCCCCTTTTCATTTCTGATTTTGTTGATTTGGGTTTTTTTTCCCTCTGCCTTTTAGTAGTTTAGCTAAGGGCTTGTCTATTTTGTTGTTTTTCTCAAAGAACCAACTCTTGGTTTTGTCAATTCTTTGTATTGTTCTTTTTGTTTCTAAGTTGTTGATTTCAGTCCTGAGTTTGATAATTTCCTCTCATCTGCTCTTCATGGGAGTGTTTGCTTCTTTTTTTTTCTAGCTCTTTTAGGTGTACTTTTAGGTTGCTAGTATGGGAACTCTCCAGTTTCTTTTTGAAGGCACTTAGAGCTATAAACTTTCCTCTTAGCACTGCTTTCAATGTGTCCCATAAGTTTGGGTATGTTGTGCCTTCATGTTCATTGAGTTCTAAGAAGACTGTAATTTCTTTTTTTATTTCTTCCCCGACTCAGAGGTCATTGAGGAGAGAGTTGTTCAGTTTCCATGTTTTTGCAGGCTCTCTGTTGTTTTTGTTATTATTGAAGTCTAGTTTTATTCCATGATGGTCTGATAAGTTCTAAGGGGTAATTTCAATTTTTCTGTATCTGTTGAGGCTTGCTTTGTGACCGACTATATGGTCAGTTTTGGAGAAGGTTCCATGAGGTGCTGAGAAGAAAGTGTATTCTTTTGTTTTGGGGTGAAATGTTCTGTAGATATCAATTAGGTCCATTTGATTCATGACATCTGTGAGGTTCATTATTTCTCTGTTTGGTTTCTACATCATTGGTTGATCTGTCCAGTGGTGAGAGTGGTGTGTTGTGTCCCACTATTAATGTGTGAGGTTCAATGTGAGATTTGAGCTTCAGTAGTGTTTCTTTAATGAATGTAGGTGGTCTTACATTTGGGGCATAGATGTTCAGTATTGAGATTTCATCTTGGTGGATTTTTCCTTTGATGAATGTGTAGTGCCTTCCCCATCTCTTTTGATTAATGTTGGTTGAAAGTCCAATTTGTTGCATAATAGAATGGCCACTCCAGCTTTTTTCTTGAGTCCATTTGCTTGTTATATCTTTTTCCAGCCCTTTACTTGGAGATAATGCCTATCATTTTTTGCTGAGGTGTGTTTCTTGTAAGCAGCAGAATGTGGGATTCTTTTTTTGCATCCATTCTGCTAGCCTGTGTCTTTTTATTGGGGAATTGAGTCCATTGATGTTGAGAGATATTAATGACCAGTGATTGTTACTTCCTGCCATCTTGATGTTGGTGGAAATAGTCTGTGAGTGAGCTTCTCTTCTTTTGGTTTTTCTGCAGGCATGCTATTTGCTTTCTGTGCTTTCCTGTGTGTAGTTAACCTCTTTGGGTTGGAGTTTTCCTTCCAACATCTTCTGTACAGCTGGATTTGTGCATAGACATTGTTTGAATTTAGCTTTGTCATGGAATATCTTGTTTTCTCTATCTATGTTGATTGACAATTTTGCAGGGAATAGTAGTCTGGCCTGGCATTTGTGGTTTTTTGGGGTCTGCAAGATGTCTGTCCAGGCTCTTCTGGCTTTTAGCATCTCTGAAGAAAAGGCAGGTGTGATTCTGATAGGTTTGCCATTATATGTTACTTGACTGTTTTCCCGAACAGCTTTTAATATTCTTTCTTTGTTCTGTACATTTAGTGTTTTGATTATTATGTGGCGGGAAGATTTTCTTTTCTGGTATAATCTATTTGGAGTTCTGTAAGCTTCTTGTACAGTTACAGGCATCTCTTTTTTTTAGATTTGGGATATTCTTTTCAATGATTTTGTTGAAGATATTTTCTGGTCCATGGAGCTGGGACTCTTCTCTTTCTTCCATTCCTATTATTCTGAGATTTCGTCTTTTCATTGTGTCCTTGATTTCCTGAAGGTTTTGTGTCAGGACATTTTTAGATTTGACATTTTCTTCAACAGATGTATCAATTTCTTCAGTTTTATCCTCTGTGCCTGAAATTCTTTCTTCCATCTCTTGTATTCTGTTGGTGATGCTAGTGTCTGTAGTTCTGATTCTTTTCTTAAGGTTTTCCAGTTCTATGGATGTCTCAGATTGGATTTTCTTCATTGCTCCAACTTCCCTTTTCAGGCTTTCCATTCCTTTAAGCGCTTTATTCATTTCCATCACCTCCTTTGCAATACAATGTTGTTGCTGTCTGAGGTATTTTATTTTCTCCTTTAGGCCTTCTATTATTAATATAAGCATAGGATTAAGGTCATTTTCCTTTGTTTCTATCATGTTAGGATGTTCAGAGTTGTCTGTAGCATTATTGCTAGGATCTGGAGACATATTTTTTTTTAAATACTTTATTTTTTTTTCTTCAAGTTACATCTCAGTAACAAACCCCTCCCTATTCCCCCTTCCTCTCCCGCCCTTCCACCCTCTTCCCCCCAGAAGTTTGCCCTTTCAGTCGAACAGATGGTTCTTTCTCTTATAACAGTAAGTATTATACAAAAAAATAGATATAAATATGTCACATTTATGAGAGTAAATTGGCCCAGTAACCTTCCCAATGTCCAGTTTATACATATTTGGCCCCTGACTTTAACATTCTACTATCTAACCAACTCATGAGTTTAAAGGTCTATATGTGACTCAACATTCATACTATCTTGCAACACACTTTTAAGAGTATCTTCTTAGATCTATAACACCCTCTTGATTCCTAAACAACTCAAAATTTAACTATGAGACTCTAGCTGTCTATTCTTCAACTACCTGAGAGACCTGAGAGGGATAAATATATTTGCTTATATAGGAAGTGCAGGGCCTGCAGCTTCCAAAACTAAGAAAGGACATACCAATGACTGCCTGGACAGTTCCCATTTTCTCTCCATACATTCCAGCATCAATCTTCAGCCTTTGGGTCCTGTTTCTCTGACAGACATTTGTTGTAGAGCAGGGATTATGAAGGACTTACCTACCCTGTCTTGGCAGAGTTAGGCTGTCGACTTCCCTGCTACCAAGTTTTGTCCTTTTTGGACAGCAGTCTGTCTGCAGTTGGTGCAAGGGGTTTTTCATGCCAAGAGAAAGGCTTGCCACTAATTCAACCATCTTACAGTGGAGGTTCTTCGATGCTTATCTTCTACTTGGAGTAGAATAGGGGGTGCTGTCAGGCACTGATATGTCTCGATATCAAAAAAAAATCTTGATTTAAGATAACATCTTTGAATGCCATATTCTGCCGATCTCTAGGGGTTTTTGAAGATACCCTATCCATCACTTGAATTTAGATAAGCAAATGTTGCTTGTCTCTTAGCAACTTGATTACTGGGTAGTTTAGAGAATATCTGTGATAGACTGTCATAGTAGCTAACAAAGTGACATGTTTGCATGACTAGGAGTTTGTTTTAACTATCCTAGACAGTTTTAGACGGTTGGTATCAAGAGGTCAGAGCTTCACATTCTATTTTTAATTATCTCTAGGTATGATAGCATTGGGAAGCATTTCCTTTAAATTTGTATCAATATACAAAGATCTATTCAATTGTGGTTGAATATACTCTTAATTATGTATCAATATACCAAGATCAATGCCTATGTAGCCCAATATAATCTTAATATTACATCCATATGCAAGGGTCAATACCATTGTGGCCAACTATAATCTTAATTTTGTATCAATATACAAAGATCAATACTGATGTAATCCAATACAATCTTATTTTTGCACAATAATCAATGGTCAATACCACTTTAGCCAAATAAACTACTAATTTTGTATCAATATACAAAGGTATAAGGGCATATTCAATAATCTGCCCCTTGTTCTTGGACCTTCCTGTGCTATGTCTATATCTCATTTTTCTCAAGCCCATGCACTCCTACATAGGAGAGGAAGAAGGATACAGAAATGGAAAAGTAGGAAGTCCCTGGGGCTAACCTCCAAAACCCATTAAGACAGGACCATTTATCAGCTTGTAATCTCTTCCCCTAAATATCAGAGTTTTCAGTTATCCTTCAAATAACAAAAAGAAGGGCGGAGAAACACCTTCCCCACCCTCTGGGCATGGGACGTCGCTCTCTTAAAGTGACTTCCTGCTGATTTGGGTCGTAGTAGACCTGTTTGGGGCCCCAACCCAAATGGGAAAAATGATTAAAAATGTTAGTACACTCCTTTTATGTTCAGTCCTTCTGTTCTCAGCTGTTTAGATGACCTAAGAGGTTTGTAGGCTGAAGCTGATCTTGCAGGTTTCACTGAGGTTCCTGTCGGGGCATTGTGTAGAGCTGAGCGGTCCCAGTGACATTGGATTGCTGTGGTGGTTGCAGGCCCTCGATGGAGACAGCTATTGAGGAAGTCTGCCAGGCAGAATCAACTGGGCCACTCGTCCTCCTTGGTGCCTGATTCTGCTCTCTGCTGAGGATTCCGCTGTCCAGCCATCCCGGGCTCCCCTAATGGACGCTTCGATTCTCCTGGAACGATAAAAACAGAGCGCTGCCCCAATCCCAACCCTAGGACAATTGCCCTCTTTTTTTTTTCTGGGGGGGGTAGGTAGTACTAGTTAGTACTTCTCCTGAAGCAAATTTGGCCTTCTGACAACATACAAAGCGCTATCTTTCAATCCGGGTTAAAGAAGAAATCATTCTGTCACCTTGGAGCTAAACCAGCTCTAGTGTATATATTTTGAGATCCCAAAGGACAATCTGCCTGCATCGAGACGGCCTTTTGTAAGTAGCCTCCAAACCTAGGTCCCTCCAAATCCCATGTGTGTGTCTCTGAACTCTAATTATTGGGATCAGGGACCTGTGTTTCCCATCTGAAGGGATCAAAGATGTGTTCCACCACTCCTGGATCGAAGTCTTTCTCTATTTAGAGTTTGCCCTGCATCAGGCTGACCCTGAGCTCCGGGATCTGCCCGTTTCTGTCTCCAGTGTGCTGGGAGCTGGGACCAAGGGCGTACTCTTCTTGAATGGTGGGACCAAGAGTATGCACCCTCACCACCCTGCTCCGTATGACTCCAGAATACTTAAGACCACCAACTGTACGTTGGCCCGCCCCCCCGTCTCTGCTGAAGTCAAAGGCATAGGCCAATACCACAATTCTCTTGTATTTTACCTTAGCTCCACGTCTTCTCTACACCTGGAGGTCTGCAAAACCAGTCCGAATGGCTGTATCCTCTGTTCCATTCACAGTGTTTCAGCCCTGCCCCCTGCCTTTTTTTTTTTTTTTTTTTTTTTTTTT
>CAJQZJ010004687.1:8986323-9017123 GCA_907164525.1 Lophiomys imhausi | reverse complement strand
GAATTGGATGAGCTAGGGTGGTTCTGCTTTGTTGGAGTCATAATTCCCTCCCAAGCTGCGCTACCATAAGTGTGCGGGATTTGGCCCCTCCCGCCTGCTTTTGTGTTCCCAGCTTCCTGTGCTCTCTCGGAACCTCCCGCCCTCTGCTTCACGAGAGGCTGTGGACCACCCGCTGAGCCCCCTGTTTGTTCCTTGCTAAGCCTTCCACTATCTCGTAAAGTTTTTTAAGTGGCTATAAGTTCAACCTGATGTGTGGGGAGCCCAATAGGACAGCGATCTATGGCCAAGTGAACCCTGATTCTGCCTGCTGTAAGTTGGGATCGATCTTACCAGGTGCCTCTCCAAATGGGAGTTCCCGAATCCCGGGTTTAGTTGCCTCCGTGTCTGTGAGAGATGGGTGAGAGCCTTGCCCTGGGACTTTTAACAGTCCCTTGGGAGCTGTGAGTGTTCCTGGGGGGGGGGAGGGGTCTAGCCCCTCCGGTTTTTGCACAGTGCTCAATAACTCTGTGTTTTTTATGGCTCTTTTTTCCCCGCGTTCAAAATGCGTCAGTGTAGGTCACCGCCATCTTGGCCTGCCCGACATATTTTTTTTTTTTTGCCATGTTCTTGCGCTGACCTTTTGCCATCTGTTGACCCTGGTGTTATCTGTTTTTTTCTTTTGTCAGTTGACCTTGGTGCTCAGGAAAACTGCCTGCCTCGGGGGTTGGCTGATCCTGAGATCCTGGTGTCCACTTCCAGATAGTGGGCAGGTTCCTGTAATAGACTGGCTCTCAGAGAGGAGAGTGACTGTCACTCTCCTCAACTGGTTGTGACCTGATTGGACAAAAATATAGGGGATTGGAGTGGGGAGGGGGCTATCCTCTGAGGACCTGGGATCTGGCAGGTCTCCTCAGAAAAGCAGGTAGGGTTGTGATTGGGCCTGTGTTCTCCCCTCACTGACACAGTCATTCTTGTTCAGCAGCTAGGCTGACTGTGCAGGCAGGTAGCTCGACCCAAGATGGGTGCCAGCCTCAGTGTGCCTATTGCTGACTGCCTCAAATGCTTGGGTGCTAGGGTGAGTGACCTGCCCCAATATTTGTGGAGAACACATAGTTGCTGGCTCTGTTTGCAGTCAGTCTTGGCTCCTAATTGCTTTGCTGTGACTTGGTTAGGTCTCTGCCTCTCAGCTACAGTGCACACTGTGCCGCCATGTTGGAAACTCGGGGGGGGGGGGTCTTACTTAACTTTGCTCTTGTGGTCTGGCTGTTTTTCCCTCTTGGGTGTACAGGTCCTTGTGCAGGCTGGATATCAGGCTGACAGGCGGGGCCGCTGATCTGTGGCTGGAGCTGTGAGCTGAATCCGATCGTGTGCTAGATCTGCTCTAGCCAGAGCTCCTCTCCAGCTATTTTTTTAAAAAAGATTTGTGTTGGGATAATCTTTTTGTGCACTGTGTAAAGGTTGTCTTTGTATTATTCAAATGTTGATTTCTGTTCTGTCATAGAGCTGAGTACAGACTGGACTTCGGTATTGTTATTTTTGCTGGCTCATCACCTGTCTTAGCATTTTGTAAACATATGCTTCCCTCACCTGTGATTGGTTTAATAAATATCTGGAGACCATAGGTGGTACTCCTATGCAAAGATGCAAACTCTGAGAAAGAATCAAGCATGCGGGATTTGCCCCCTAGACATGGAGGAAGTTGACCATGCTGGAACTTAGTGAGAGATAACAGGCCAAGTGACAAATGTGGACTATAATAAATGGATTAATTAAGTATACAAGCTAATTTGGAAATAGCCTAAGCTATAGTGCCTAAGCTTTCATCAATATATAAATAAATAAGTCTCTGTGTCATTATTTGGGAGCTGGTGGGTTAAGGTTTTCATATGTTAGATTTGTTTTCTTTTAAATTATGTGTTTGTGTATAGAGGTCAGAGGCATTGGATCTCTCTGGAGCTGGAATCACAAACAGTTGTGAAGCACTGGACATGGTTGAGAACTGAAGACCTTGAAAAAAAGGATTGCACCAGTTTCACATAGAGAACCTTGTGCCAGAAGAAGATGGTACCTCCCTGGTCCCTCTTGTTTTCCACATCCTGCTTAGATCCCTATGTGCAGCAAAGTTGAACTGTGTAAACCATGGGCTTTTTCAAGCATGCATGTGTCCCAGCTTTGATGGCATGGTAGAGAGGAATGGAGGCCCTGCTGAGAGGTGGAGTGTACTGTCTGGCTGAGTTTCACATGAGTGCAGATGACACCAAGAGCCTTTCTTCAAGTTCCCTAGAGTTAAAATCAAGACAACTCCAGTGAGGAGCTCTCCCACCTGAGCTGCAGAGTCTGCGTGATCACAGAAATTTCAAGCAGTAATGGATCCCTTCCCAAGTACTGAATAAACCCATGAGGCTCAATGACCAGTCCAGGCAGTGATACAACTCACAGAATAACAAGCCATTATAAATAACTCATTTCAACTATTGGGACATTATGTTACTTGAATCAGAACAAAGGTCAATACAGGTCTAGACCAAGACAAAGAACTTGGCATTCCCTCCTTCCTTAGATGTCTCTGTTAAAGATGATTGTGTGCTTACTGTGGACTGCTGATGATCACTGTACGTTCAGGAGAATCTTCCATAGTGCTGGAGTTGTCACAGGTGACAGTTTGTTTATTGTATGCTTTGTTTCCTAGGAATTGGTCTTGAGATGATCGGTATCAACATGCAAAAATTTAATGTTGAATGCCCTTGAGACCAACTCTCTGGAAAGGAAGGAGCATACTGAACACAAAGTGAATCGGGGTTGCGATGTAGCCTAAACCAGCCATGTGGCAGGACCAAGTGCTGGGATATCAGTCCAGACTTGAAGGGAGGGAAGTCTTCCTCTTGTGACCCTGTTGACTGAAATGGCTGGCTGTCCCACAAAAGGCATAGCCCTTGCACAACGTGTGTTTCTAGTGAATTCTGGAAAATAACTGGCAGTTGAGAGTGGCTACCTACCAGCCCTCCTAGCAGCAAGAAGAAATTTTGGAGTAGGTATCTACTCCTCTGCCCCTGCCTTGTTCCTGACACTTTTGACAGACACCAGGCTCGATCTCTGAGAGTACACTGCTGATGTTAGTATAACCTCAGCTGAAAAAGAACAAAAGGCCTGGCCTAGAGAAATACCTTGCAGAGGTCTACTCATGTTACCATGAATTTTTAGTGCGTTCACGATTCCTCCTCTCCCTCACGAGGTTTGACCTCTCTTCCTTGATTGGTCCTGTATTTTCACCTACTTACACGCCCACACTTTACCTTCTAATCTGGGCTCAATTGGGCTCAGCTGGCACCATATAACGTGGGACTTTAGTGCACAGGAAACTATAAAACCTGACAGAGGAAGAAGAGAAGGATGTCTGCTGAGACATTTGTCCTCTGCGGGAAGTTCACTCAAGCTAGACACCAGGACATAGCCTGCTATCATGCAGAGGGCACTAGCTCTTGCTTCAGATCCTGCCTGAGACTCCACACCATCTGGGGATGGGAATTCATCCCTAAAGCAGTTTCCAACCTCCAGACCTACAGCTCCAGAGACCCAGTGCTCCTGAAGCCTCAGTTCAGGGATGGCTTTTGGTCATGCTGCAGATGCTGCTGCTGCTGAACACACAGACCTGCTTTTTAAAATCCTGCCTGATAATCTGTTTTAAGTGGGTTTTTTTTTCTGAGTTAGTAATAAAATACTTCCTGTTTGGATACTTCCCTGTCTGTCTGATTCATTCTTGGAGTGAGCAAGATAAAAACTTGGTGGGAGACAGGAAACGATTTCTACCTACCACCTTGGGAGTGCATTATAGAGCCCACCACACCATCAAAGATATACTTTGACAGAGACACATACTTAACACACACACACACACACACACACACGTATATGTGTGTGTACTATATATATATAACACATATATATATGACAATAGCTTTATTTTCTCTAGAATAATTGAAACTTTTCATGAAGTCAAGGTGATTATATACACTGGGTCCTGTATAATTTTATTGTGATGATTTATTGTTTTTCTAAGTTAGTCAATGGCAATCACATTTACAAGGGAATGTTTTCTAAGGGGTATATTCTCCACTTTTAAAACCACAAAAAAAAAAAAACATTTGCAAAAAGGGTCTGCATACCAGCTTTCATCAAAGCTTTGGTAACAGGAGAGGGTCCTCCACTTGGCTGCTGTGGATTTGATGACAGGCTATTGCCAATAGCTCATTATATATCTTGTTATTGATTGAAAAATAGTTGTGTGTGGTAAATGCGTTTCAAGTGAGCATCTCATTCAATAAGCCACAGTCGTCACCCAGGCCCTAACTTCCTGGCATAGCTCTGGAAACTGAAAGCAGCATTGGCCAGTGTTGAGATCTTTACTCTGCTGTTCTCCTACAGAGTTTGAAAATGCACAGAAGGAACAAACAACCCCTGAGTGGCTTCCCCAAGGTCTTCCGTGTAAATTTTTTGCTCTGCTTTCCAGCTACATGTACAGTATCCCTGTATCCCAGGACCTATAGATTATTTTTGTTTACACATTATTAGAGAAATGATATGTGTATTTGCTTATGCTGGTGATATCATCCTACTGGGAAAATTCCCCCAAGACAAGCATAAAAACAAATATTTATGTTCTAGAAAAACTACAAATCTATCAATAATTTTTGTTGCATAAATAATAGTTTATGTGGCTTACATAAGGGGTTGAGAAATTCATAATTATAATTCTAAATGAGTTCTTTACAGAATATGCTACAGTGTATATTTACTTGCCTTTACACACTCAACTACTGAAATATTTTAGTTTCATTGCTGTTACTGTAAAGTAATATCCTAATAAGATAATTAGATTGCTACAAAATAAAGAAGGCTATCAGGCTTCTTGAATATTTTTCCTATTGCTTTATTTATTTGTTTGTTTGTTTTTGGATAAGATCTTGCTATGTAACCCACGGTGGTTTGGAACATGTAATCCTCCTGTATCAGCCTCAGATTCTGGGATGACAGGCATGGCTACTCTGCCCAACAGTGCTTCCATAATTTATAAATAACTCTCCATTAGACTTGACTATGAAGGCCAAGGGATGCTGTTTGGTAGAGCACTTGCTTAGGATTCATGAAGCTTTGGGTTCAGTTTCTGGCACCACATGATTGCGCACATGGTGGTGTGCATATATAATCTCAGGACTCACACTTGGGAGGCCCAGGAAGGAGGACCAGAAGACCAAGGTTATTCTCTGATGCATAAATATTTCAAAGCCCAACTGTGTGCTTTAGTTTAATTTCTATTGCTGTGATAAAACGTCTCTGATAGAAAGCAACTCAGGAGAGAGGATTTATTTTAGTTTACATTCCCAAATTACTGTCCATGATAAATTGAGAGGGAAAGTTAGGGCAGCAGGAACTTGAAACCGCTAGTAACATCACACCCACAGTCAAGAGCAGAAAGACATACATGTGTACATGTGTTATTGCTCAAGACACTTTTTTCTACACGTACACAACTCAGTACCCAACCTATAAAATGGTGCTGCCTATGTCCAGGGTGAGTCTTCCCACTCTACTAAGCACAATTAAGAAAATCCCTCACAGACACACCAACCGCCCATGGGCCAACCTGATCTAAGCAATCCCCAGTAAGACTCTCTTCCCAGGGAGTCTAGGTTGTTTCTAGTTGACAGTTAAAACCAGCTTTCACGCTGGACTATGTGAAACCCCATTAGAAGAGGGAAGAAAGGGAATTTAATATTAAAAGCAGTCAGCCATCTTAAAATTCTAGTTGGATGTCAAGGGAACTTGACTAGCCAAAATAATCTAGAAAAAAGTATGAATTTGAAAGTCTCAAATTCCTGATTTTGAAAACTCAATACAAAGTTGCAGTAGCCAATTGGAGTTCTGGTGGTCAGATACAGACTGATGTGGCAGAGTCGGAAGTTTCAGACAGAAGCTGTGCCTCAAAGGAGAAATGATTTTTAACTGGGGTACCAAGGCCGTTCAGTGGAGGAAGGAGTGGATTTTGTAACGATGCCAGTGACATATCTCCAGCCAAGATACAGAATTACCTCAGCCTGGACCAAGGATCCCAATGTTAAGTGCCAAAGGAATCAGATGTTTAGAAGAAAGGCGGGAAGAGGCGTTCCGTTGCTTGGCACTGGTTTGGTAATGTTTCCTGGGCTCTTCACAAAAGTGCAGGCCACAGAAGGAAAAGTACACATGTGTCTTCGAATCCTCAAAGAGCTTACTATCTAGAATCCTTTGATGCATTTTCACTACTTGGAAGGAAGTGTGCTTAGCAACTTCTAAATACTTCCTACCTGTTCTGTCATTGCAATTAAAATGTCCCACTCAAGTCAGATTCTACACCAGAGACTCTGTTCCAATCACACTGTGGGCAAACTCTTCAGGAGGAAGAATATTCACCTCAATAATTGCTCTCATCCAGTTTTCTTTGTAATAACTCAATTATAAGTAAGATGAAATTAGAAAAACATCCATACTGTCCTCCATTAGTCATGTAGCTATAAGTTTTTACCTTCAAACATAAATTCCCTAATAAAAATTACTACTACTTTTCTTATTTTCATATTTTCTTACCTTTCTGAATTTTTTCAGAATTTGGTAAATAATATAAAAATTATACAATTTATTTCTTATACCTTATCATTTTCTGATTCCCAATCTTAATTTTCTATTAAAATCTTCTATTTTGAAAGAAGGGGAAAAAAGTCCTCATAGAATTTGAAACATTTTACTTAGTAAAATTTAGCAGTAATTTTTATATTAATGAAATTTTCACTAAAATGGTTACTTTAATATAATTACTATAATTGTGTTTCTATAATGTTTATTTTTGATCATTAAAGGTTTGATTGTTACACAGTGCTTAACAGCATAAATTACTTGTTCATTTCATTTTGCATCTTAACAAGTGAACACACAAAGGGCAGAGGCCTTACCAGCAACCTAAAAGGACAAACTTAAGTTTTATCAAGAACAGGGCTCCATAGTAGCTCCAGTTTCTTCAGATGTTGCTACATTATAAGACCAACAACCTGCTCTTTCTTTTTAATTAACTGACTAGTTTTGTGTTACCAGAGAGCTTCAAGCATGTGCCAATCATTGAGAAACATTCACCACCTCAGTCTTTTAACATTCGATTTTGGAAAAGGGTCTCACTCAGTTGCCAAGGCTGGCCTTGCACTATATGCTTAAGGCTGGCCTCCCAACTAATCTTTGGATTTTCCTGCTTCCGCCTCTTAAGTGGCAAGGATCATACACTGAAACCAGAAAATCTGAATGATAGAAGGTTTTTTTTAAGTATTCTTATTTTTAAGTTTACACACAAGCACTTAATTTTAACCACCTGAGAGTAAAGTAGCTTATTTTTATCATGTTGCAAACTAGCAATATATTCTTATTTGGCTGGAAGGAGAGAATTTACTTTTCTGTGTGTGTGTGTAAGCTTTAAAATAATGATAAAAAATTGACCAATTGTGACAAAACTTCTCCAAATAAAGATTCTTAAAGATATGAATGGCTGACAGCTGCAAGTGCACAACCTAAAAACCCCCAAAAGGTGTCCCTGAAAAGAGAAGTGAATTACTGAATGGAAATGACTCCTGGGAAGGATGTCCACTGAGGACACTTTTTTTTTAATAATTTATTTTTTATTTCTTCATTACATCTCAATCGCAATCCCCTCCCTACTCCCCTCTCCAGTCCCACCCTTCCACCCTCCTCCCCCTCAGCCCTCCAGCCTCTTCCCTTTTTTTTTTTTTTTTAGTTTAAGGTATTTCTTTTTCCCCCCAACAGCTCTCCCTTTCAGTCCAACAAATGGTTCTTTCTCTTATAACTATAAATACAATACAAAACAACAGAAATAAATAGGCCACAATTATGAGAGTTATATGGCTTAGCATACATTCCCGATGTCCAGTCCATATGTATTTGGCACCTGACTTTAACATTCTACTATCTAACCATCTCCATGAGTTTAAAGTTCTATATCTAACTCAGCTTTCATACTAACTTGCCTTACAATTTAAAAAATATCTTCTTAGATCCAGAACACCCTCTTGATTCCTAAACAACTCAAAATTTAACTATGAGACTCTAGCTATCTATTCTTCAACCACCTCAGAGACCTGAGAGGGATAAATATATCTGATTATATAGGAAGTGCAGGGGCTGCATCTTGCAAAACTAAGAAATGACATACCAGTGGCTGCCTGGACAGTTCCCATTTTCTATCCATACATTACAGCATCAATCTTGAGCCGTTTGGCCCCATTTCTCTGACAGACATTGATTGTAGAGCAGGAATTATGAAAGACTTGCCTACCCTGTCTTGGCAGAACGAGGCTGTCGACTTACCTGCTTCCAAGTTTTGTCCTTTTTGGACAGCAGTCTGTCTACAGTTGAAGCAAGGGGGTTTTCTTGCCAAGAGAAAGGCTTACCACCAATTCAACCATCTCCCACTGGAGATTCTTCGATGCTCATCTTCTACTTGGAGTAGAAAAGGGGGTGCTGTCAGGAGCTGACATGTCTCGATATCAAAAAATCTTAAGTTAAGAAAACATCTTTGAGTGCCAAATTCTGCAGATCTCTTGAGGTTTTTGAATATGCCCTATCTATCTCTTATATTTAGATAAGCAAATATTGCTTGTCTCTTAGCAACTTGATTTCTGAGTAGCTTAGAAAATAACTGTCATAGACTGTCATAGTAACTAACAAAATGACACGTTTGCATGACTATTAGTTTCCGTTTCTTAATTATCCTAAACAGTTTATGATGGTCGGTAGCAAGAGGCCAAAACTTTACATTTCATTTAGAAGCATTACTAGGAACAATACCTTTAAGAAGCGTTACCCTTAATTTTGTATCAATATACAAAGATCAATACCAATGTGGCCAAATATAATCTTAATTTTGTATCAATATACAAAGATCAATACCGATGTAACCCAATACAATCTTAATTTTGTATCAATATACAAAGGTATAAATAAGGCTAGATTCAATAATCTGTCCTTTTTTCTTGATCTTTCCTATACTATGTCTATGTCCCATTTTTTCTCAAGTCTGTTCACTCCTACATAGGAGAGAAAGAAGGATACAGAAAAGAAAAAGAGAGAAGTCTCTGGGTCTAACCTCCAAAACCCATTTAACAAGACCATTTAACAGCTTGTAGTCTTTTCCCCTAAATAACAAAATTTTCTATTATCCATCAAATAACCAAAGGGGGGGGGGAACACCCTCCCCACCTTCTGGGGATGGGACATTGTTCTCTTAAAATGACTTCCTGCTGATGTGGGACATAGTAAACCTGTTTGGGGCCCAAATAAGAATGGAAAAATGGTTAAAAATGTTAATAGAATCATTTGATGTTCAGTCCTTTTGTGCTCAGCTATTTAGATGGGAGGACACTTTTGTGTATAAAAAAAATCTGTGTTTAGAATATATAATTGTATTAAAAAATTCTTTTTCTGATGCTAAAGTTCTTGGTTCAAATGATATATTATCATATACATAAATATGGTTAAACGGTCTTTTATACTAAGAAGTAATAAGCTTCATATTTGAATATGTATGTTTATATATATATATATCCTGAAAAATTTTGTATTTTTCATCAAGCAGTATGTAACTTTTCTCTGTGTAATAAATACAGAAAAAATGTTACTGCATTGCTCTGAGCAAGATTGTTCTTCAAGTGATGTTTCTGCCTTGACTGATTGGATGTCTTGATTGACAGGCCTCCCGATTATATTTCAAGCATTTCTCTATTTAAAACATTTTGTTATTTCTTAACTAGAATAGTATATACCACATGTAGTTGTGCATGTATGCATATTTTTATGTACATGGTTTATACTTTAGCATTAAAAATTAACATTAATAGTTTCTAAAAATCCAGTTTAAGAAATACCTTTTGACAGTCTTTGATTTATGGCTAGATTTGGTGATGCAACCCTGTAACCCAAAATACCAATGGGGTTAAGCCATGACGATCATAAATTGAAGATCACCCTGGGCTGCAGTGAATTCAAGGGCAGTCTGAGCCATGTAGTGAGACTCACAGTGAAGAAATGAAAGAGTGCTGAGTGTTCGTGTGCTTACTACTGTGAAGCCCTGTACTCCATCCATGTAGTAGGAAAAAGCATACGAGCTTACTCTACTGAAGCTATATTCAAATACCGTTCACTGCATGTGCAGAAAAGTCAGCGTAAGTTCTGTCCCCAAGATGGTTCAGTGGGTGAAGTTACTAGAGTTTGATCCTAGGCATTGGCATGGTGGTGCTGTGACCTGAACATACATACATCCAGGTACATACACATCCATACAGTGTACTTGTGACTTGTGCTCACCATAGGCATGCACACACATGAAAGCACATACACAATTTTAAAACCAGAAAGGATATTCAAAAGGAAATAGTGAGGCAATGCATTTTATATATATATATATATATATATATATATATATATATATATATATATAATTTTTTTAGGTTAAGACTTAATGGTAGGTAATTCTAAGAATCCTGTTATTCTTTCCTTATATCATAAATCTCAACAGACAACCATCTGGATACTTAACAGATAATTACATCACAATTCTCCCATACTTTGGCATGTGGGAGATGAGCCATGGTTTGTCATTAAATGTGATGATGGAAGTGGAAGGCATCACAGCAGCCTGCTGCATCTTTTATGACACCCACTCTTGCAATGCTGAAAGAAAGCTGTCATCTACTCCCCCCACACCCCCTTGCCTTTTCCATAATTTTCTAACCCTGGAAGCTTTTGGAATTTTAAAATTCCTTGTGTTCACTGATTTTCAACAATTCCTTGATGAATGCCTTTAGCTTCTGGTCACTGCCCTCTACAAGCTCCCTGAGGAGGTGCTTGCTCTCTGGCCCTCTGTACAGATGGAAATCTGAATCTCTTTTTACCAACTTCCAAGGGTTCCTTGTGTATCCTGTGTCAAGTTTCCCACCATTAAATTCCACTTCAGGTCATAAAAACATCCAATATCATCCTCTATTAACTTTTACAGTTTTCACTTTCACACTTGAGTGACTGATCCATTATCAATGTGTAAGATATTAGCCTTGATCATGTAAGACAGCCCTCAGTGGATAAAGTGCTTGCTGAACAACATGGGCAACTATGTTTGGATCCTTAGCTCCATGACTCCTTCACACTTTCAATGTCTGCACCACCTAGCAAGTTCAGCTGCCAGCACAAAGTACAACTTGGCCATGTCTGGAACATAGCTTTTATGTGATGACCCTGAGGAAACACTTGTCAGAAGATTTCACTTCAACAATGCTGGTTTCTTCTTAATCACTGCTAATTTCTGTAGACTTAAAGTTATTGCATAATTCAAATGCTGATTTCTGTGCCCTAACCCTTCCATCCCACTCTTCTGGAGTGGAGTGTCCCTACATAACATTCCCTGCCCCAGTTCAGCAGTCATATGAGGGCCAAGAGTTTCCTCATACACTGGGGGCCTACAAGGCAGCACCACTAGGGAAAAATGTCTCAATGACAGGGATAGAAAACAAACAAACAAAAGTCTATGTCCATGTTCCCTTTGGTGCATTGGTTGTAGTATAAATATCCTGTACTATATGGCTAAAATCTGACCATAAGTGAATAGATGCCATGTGCATTCTTCTGAGTCTGGGTTAGCTCACTCAGGATGAGCTTTTCTAGTTCCATCCATTTGGCTGAAAATTGCATAATTTCACTGTTTCTGATAGCTGAGTAATATTCCATTGTGTAGATGTACCACAGTTTTTTAATCCATTCTTTGGTTGAGGGACATCTGGGTTGTTTCCAGCTTCTAGCTATTACAAATAAGGATGCTATGAACATAGATGAGGCAACTTCTTTGTGATTTGGTGAGGAGTCATTTGGATGTATACCCAGAAGTGGTACGGCTGGGTCCCGAGGCAGAGCTATTCCAAGTTTTCTAAGATATGTGATGACTTTCTTGACTGTCTACTTAACTACATTTGCAATTAAGTAAAACCCCCAAATAGAGCGTACACCTGTGAGGGAATCTCTGCTTAATTTGGAGTAGAAAGATTTATTTCTAATTTGGATCCCTGAGGTAGGAAGACACACCTTTAACCCAGATTTTCAGGCAAGAAGACACACCTTTATCCTCATCATTATCCCCTGAAATATTTGTTTAGTCTTTAAAAAAAAAAAACTTGAAGAAGACACAAAATTGTTAAAACAAAAATACTAACAAACCCTGGAAGTAGCCATCTTCCCTTGATCTGAACTCACTGTGAAGATGGCATGGAGGCAGGAAAAGACTATGCAGAGCCAGGAGCTACAAAGGGCACCAACTGATATAAGCTCCAAGCAGCTTCTTCAGAAATCATGAATAAGACTTAAGTCTTTCATTCAACATCCCTTTCTTACAGGGATACAGGAGACAAGATGTATGTATGAGAGCAGTCATGTATTTGAGTCTCCAAGGTTTATTTGCATTGGCTCCAGCAATGGAGGAGAGACAAGAAGGCTGCTGTCCAGAACTGCTCTGTGCAGGTCTGACCTCTTTTATCCAGAAACCGAGCCCACCCCTTAGGACCACACCCTTTGTCCCCATCTCTTGTCCAGTGTTTTTCTCAACATGTTGCTGACTGCACTACCTGTTGTGTTCCGGTTTATTTTTACATTATTTGCAAAAAGTCAACCTATTTGAATGTCATGATGTGCATGGGTGCCCTCGCTGAACTGATTAGGATTGAGGTGACTGGTCTCTGCAAGACCAGTCTTTGCTGGGGCCTTAGCTCTGACTGAACACCAATTATAATCTCAGCTAATCTCCAACTGCAATGTCACACTTTAATTCACAGATGTTGAAGAATTAAAGAATTATTCTTTCTCATGTAACTCATCAATGGAGCAAATGTTTCACTATTCCATCTAACATGTTCTTTTTTTCATCAATTAAAGACACAAACATTTGGGGCTGGGGAGATGGCTCAGTGGTTAACAGCACTGACTGTTCTTTCAAAGGACCCAGGTTCAAATCCCAGCACCCACATGGCAGTTCACAGCTGTCTGTAATTGCCGGGCATGGTGGTGCACGCCTTTAATCTCAGCACTCTCAGGCAGAGGCAGGCAGATCTCTGTGAGTTCAAGGCCAGTCTGTTCTACAGAGTGAGTCCAGGACAGTCAAGGACACACAGAGAAACCCTTTGTCAAAAAACCAAAAAAAAAAAGACACAAACATTTATACATATGTACAGAGTATTGATAATGCTAGTATTGTTAATTTTGAAGTTATTAATATTAATAATAAGCTAATATTAACATCATATAACACTTTAAATTATTTATTTTCTAAAATAGAATGTGATATAATAAAATTCTTTTTCCTTTTATTATTATCTATCATAGGTAGATAATTCCTGTGTTCTACTTAAAGGTTTTTATAACATATTTTTTATTTATTTATTTATTTATTTATTTATTTATTTATCATGTAGGTCGGTGGGTATGTACGATGTGATGACCCTCCATTTGGAGGTCAGAGGCCAACTTTGTGGACTTTGCTATATTTCCCATCGATATGTGATTCTGGGTATTGAACTCAGGTTCGAAGGCTTGCATATTCACGCGCCTTCATCTGCCGAGCCATCTCGAAGACCCTCCTTTGTTCTGCCTATGGTTGGTTAGGGTGCAGAACAAAGATCAGTTGCTAAGACTAAAGAATGTTTTTGTGTATACACATGTACATACGTAAGTACATATACACATATATGTAAATACATGCATAAATGATTATTTAGCTTAGGCTATACAGCAGATATGGTTATTTTATCTATGCAGTTTATAGCTTAATTTTTCCATTATACTTCTTACAAAATAATTCTCATTTTAAAATATTTCTCAGAAACTGCTAGATGTTTGATTTCCTATAACGGGAATTTGTCTAAGCAGGTACAGATGCTGTATGGACAGGAATAGCTACTGTAGGATGTAAACATAACAATATTTCATGCCTCATGTTCAGAAAATAGCTATCATTAAGATGGTTAGGGCCTCAATATCTCAGTTATTATACTTCAGTAATTCACAGCCCATGAGGTCAGCTAGGTCATCACACTGTACTCACAGGCAGAAGCAGTGAGAGCAGGTCTGTGCCCAGCTCCTTTTCTCTCTTTCTTTTATACAGTCCAGGATCCTAGCCCAGATATGGAGCCACCCACAGTGGGTGGGTCTGCTCAACTGCTCATGGACTGTTACAATGTCATATCGCTACAGAGGAAAAAAACCATGTTTCTGATAATTTAAATATAAAGACCTATGACAGGAAACATTTATTAATACAATCAATGACATTTATACCTACACTTTCTTTATCCTGGCAAAGCATTTTCCTAATACGTATTGTATTTTGGTACTTAAGCGATGTTCTTTGAAGATCAAGACTCACCATTATGATTCATTCTTAGAAAGCTATCATGACTGTGGCTTAGTTTGTTATGTATTTTGATTATGAATGCAGACACCATAAGTAAAATAAATGAGTCACCATCAAAGACTATTCATAATCTCTTTTGAATCCTAAAACATGTTGCTGTCAGCTTAGGTTTTGCAGGAATCCTAAAACAACAATTCCCAAGCCTTTGGCTGAATCCTTGGCAGTCTATATGGAATGAGTCATTTTTCCTGATGGCTGGATGTCTAAGTGTGGTTTCTGGTGGGGGAGTTCCCAGACTGGTCCAATATCAGGCCAGGAGCGCATGCTCCCCTCTGGAAGGTAAAAACTAAAAAGACCCAGGCAGAAAAAGGGGTGGAACACGGACTGGGAAATCCATATCTGGTTTGGGCAGAAAAGGGTAGCCACAGGTGTGGCGGGCTAGGCCAGAGAACTGCTCCTGGGACCTGGCCAGATGACCAGGAGGGTGGTGCGAGAGATTCATCGTAAAGTCAGCACCTCTCTGTGGGAGCATGCATCTCGAGCAGGCCTACCTAGCCGGCCAGGCTGGGGCAGCCAGGATGTGAGCTGGTGCTCAGGAGAAACTGTGGAGGCCTAGCAGAGGCCTACCAGAGTCCAGAATGGCCTAATTGAAAACCCAGCCTGGCTAGGCCACCAGTGGCAGTAACAGGACAGTGACAGCCCTTGGCTGCCAATTGTAGGAGGCTTAGCTAGGCACCCGCCAGGCAGGAGCTTGGGGCCTACTGATAGATCATTCATGGAAGGAAGAGTGTTTTCCCTAAAATAAGTAGACTCAGACATTCATCCTGGGGGCAGAGAGGAAAAAAAGGAAGTTTATTCTGAGAGTCAGTATTATATACCTTTGGATAGTCGGGAGGGGTTTGGGAAGTGGATATATTTGATTCACTTGGTATTATCCAACCAAAAGAAAGAAAATGGAATGCCTAATTAATTCATGGGCAGTGAGGATGGGGACAACTTCAGGGAGTCTAGAGGCATAGACTGAATGTCATTGGCTGAAAGTTAAGGCACCAACAGACCTCATTAGCATGGGAAAGTCAAGGGAAGATTAGGCCTGGTGACAAGTCTCTGGGGATCTAGGATCCTCAAATAAGAGGAAAGAGGGGCTTCCATCAAACAGGGGAGTTGTCAGAAGGAAGCCTTTGCTCTTTGCCTGCTTTCTGTCTCCACGCTGGCAAGTCCATTCTTTCACTGGCATTAGAGTCTGCTCTTTGGAATTCCAGCATCTGCTGCAGACCAGCTGAGATGTGTGGACTCAGCCTTGTGGACTGAGCAACTACTGGATTCTTGGAGTACAAAGTCATTGATGAAGTAGTTGGACCATAGCCTGAAAGTCATTCTAAAATATCCCCTTCACATCTCTCTCTCTCTCTCTCTCTCTATATATATATATATATATATATATATATATATATATGTGTGTGTGTGTGTGTGTGTGTGTGTGTGTGTGTGTGTAGAGATATCCATTCTATAAGCGCTGTCACTGTGGAGAACCATTACTAATACAGCCCATGTTCTTGGGTTTCACTGTTGCCATGGAAACACCTGATGATGCTTACTTAGCTTTTTTTCCCATTACAAGTAATTTATTTTATTCACCTGTTGCCCAATGGATTCATTCGCATTCAAAATTTTTAAAAATTACCATAGCCTTTAACTTAGCATTAACTATCATAAGTTAATTTTAACTGTTTTATGGGTGTTTCTTTTTGATATATGAACTTAAATCTTTTTATTTGAGGGAAGTTTTACTCAGTTATATTTTTTTACTTTTTTATTTCATTGTTTTGATTTTCTTCTTCAAAGAACCACATGCTTATGTTTCATTTCCTTTGCTGTTTCCTGTAATAATCCACCCTCCCTTTTTTATTCACCTGTTTCTATCTCTGTGCTGACTGCTTTTAACTATTAACTTGACACAATCTAGTCACCAGGAATAAAGTCTCAACTGAGCAATTAATTATTAGGTTTGCTTTTGGACATATCTATGAGGGAAAGTATTGATTCTTAACTGAAGTATGAAGACCTAGCCAATTGTGGACAGCATCCATTCCCTATGCAAGGGCTCTGAACTTTATAAAACACAAGCAAGTAAAGAAGGATTATCTAATTTATCTCTCTGTCTGCAAGTGACTGTGGATGTGGTGCCTTAAGTTCTTACCTTTACTTCCCAGCAGTGATTGGCTATCTCCCAGAATTGTAAGCAGAACCAACCTTTCTTCCCCAGGTGGCTGATTGTGATTATGGTTATTTATAATTGTTTTCTCCAGATTGAAGCATTCCCTTGTGGAGAAAATTGTGAGATTCAAGAGGCTCAGGAAAAATCACAAGGCACACGAGACCCACTCCCTTCTCAAGGTCATATACTCAATACACAGTTCCTGGAGAGAGTTGGCTCTTCAGTAGAACTGACTGAATGTTGTGGAAGGAGACAGGCAGCACTAGTGATGTAGTTTTTGTGAGTACCCACCCATGTTAAAGTGTTCTTTTTGGTGATACAACTGCCATGCCACCCATGCTCCTGTAGGTAACCTCAATAAACCTAGTGGTTCACCTAACTGAACTTAGGACCATTTCTTTTGTCTGTGAGTATCCTCACCGTCTGGAAGAAAACTTTCCAGGAAAGGTGACATAGCGTTTCTGTGTCATTGTGCTCAGAAGTTCACACCCTGAACACTCTGCAGCTTCTGAGATTGTGTTTCCTCTGGTGCACTGCATGGATGGCTGCTTATTACAAACGATTTCATTTCCTCCTGGAGCTTCCCAGCATCCCTTGTCTCACCTTTCCCTGTGGGCACCACACCCCATTACTCCTGGTGCCTTTTCTCTCTGTTAAAAAATTGCCCTTCTTTAGGGGGGAGGGAGAGAGGGAGAGAAGGAGGAAGAGAGAATATGCCATGGTGTACATGTGGAGATCAGAGAACAACTTTTGAGAATTGTTTCTCTCCACTCTGTGGGGAGAGCAGATTTTTCAGGCTTGGAACAAGTGCCTTTAACTACAAGCCAGCTGGCTGAATCCCTCCCCATCTCTCTCTCTCTCTCTATTGTTTTGTGGTTTTCATAGACACAAGTGTTTCATCATCTTTAAAAAAAATGCTTCTAATAACTTTCTGTATCAATCGTGTGTTTCTTCTTTTTCATTTGTTTGGTTAGTTGGTTGGTTTTTGGTTTGTCTCTTAGTCTTTTTACAAACTTTACACTTTAGGACAACTTTAGATTTTTCTTTTATAGAAAAATTCTGAAGATCGCAGGGAGAGTCCCTATTGAATCCACCTGTTTTCTCTGCTTTTACCATCTCACGTTGTTCTGGTATATTTTCATGCTTAACGAACCCACAATAGCACACTGCAGTTGACCACAGGATACTCTGACTCTCTTTTCCTTTTTAAGGTGATGACTTTTCTCTACACCAAATACCCATCAAATATACCACTGCTTATCAAAGCACCACTCCCCTCACTCCCCCAGCAATGGTGGATGTACTCAGACATCTACTGCTTTTTCTGATCTTCACACCATTGAGGAATACCTAGGGATATGTTGTGATCTCCTGTGGGTTCTCAGGAGGTAGAACAAGGAAGTAAGTGAAGCATATGTGCCATTGGCATGCCTGTAGCTGCTGGTGATCCTCACAAGGAATTGAGCTGGTGTTTATGTTTCTCTGCTGAAAAACTAATAAAGCACATATAAGCCCCCCCCCCCCTTTTTGACCAAAGTAAAGGCATGGCATTTCATTTGATAACCTGCTCAGAATTAGGAAAATCATTTCAATTAGCCCAGCCCATATCACCTAGGGCAAATTTCTAGACAAGTCTAGTTCCATCTGGCTTTGTTCTTATAAATTGCACTAAAAAGACAAAAACCAAAATCAAACTTCAGCATCCTCAACATGGTTTGCTCAGTCCTCAGTGCATCTGAGATGAACACACTGTTTATGTCTCTGGCAGGCCTTGACCATCCAGGTCCTTTACCTCATAGATCCCGACCAGTCAGTGTTCTGTGGTATGTGCTTCATCAGATATCAAACTCAAAGGTCTTTATTACCAATCTCAGGGTTTCACACAGAGTCAAAGCATGGTGGACGCTTGGCTTCTGTGTAGGCCTCCCCTAAGCTGGAGTAACACATTTTGCACAAAAGACAGTTGAGAAACATAGGAGAACTCTCAAGGTCCTCAGGAAATTACTCAGTTGGAGTATAGTGGCCATTGTCCTTGATATGTTCTCCTGTATCTGTTCTTCCTCCAATAAAGATCAGGCAAGAAACTTGTTGATATTCTCAAATCAATACTCAGTCAGACCTGAAAAATGTCAGGCACACAACTGACATCAAGCTTCTTCACAATTTCATAGAATTTTTTTCTTCTGTGGATGCCATTGCCACCCTTCTCAAGAAATGTGAATTTTATTCCACATTTTATTCACCACTAAAATTGTCTGATTTGCCACTGCAGTGATTTGGTAACCATAACTCCACCATCACTTGACATTTGCATCCTCTAGAGTATTGTGATGAAGCCAATAATATGATTCTCAGAAGTCATCAAAAGTGACCCTACTGCCATCCCCCCTACAGGCTGACAGTAAATAGGGGTTGGGGGAGTAAGTCCTGATTAGTCACCCACGTAGAGTGACAAACACAGGTGATAAGAAAGAATGCCATGACCAGTATCATCCCACATGACTCTTAATAAGTAAGTAGCACCCTGTTGCTCTTGCCCTTCTTGTCTATGTGACTTGTATCCAGACTCTTCATTTATAATATGAATATACTATAAGAAATATAGCATAAATTTTATATGGACAGCATCAGGGAGATGCCAATGCCAGAAAGAATGCATACAATAGGTTCCAGTATCAGCACTAGACACACGATTACAATTGAGCAGTACTTTCTGGTCACACCATACATGATGCTAAAAATTCAGGCATCAGACAGGTTCCTAAAGCAGTAATAGAGGCAAACTAGAAACGTAAAGACAAGGACCTTGCCACAGCCGATGCTCAGACACAGGGGCAACAGTAGGATTGCTGGTTTTAGTCTTAGAAGGATCCAGCAGTGAACAGAAAAGCCCTGCACAGGGAGAAATTTTTCCTGTCAGCCTAAGGAGGGCCCCAGCGGTGAAGAGCACAAAGTCGACCAGGGAGGTGACACTTCATCAAAGAGCTTCAAATTGCTGTGGGTTCAGCAGTCTGGGCAGGTAATCTGCAAAGGCATGGTTCTGAGGGAGGCCAAGCACTCCACAGGCTGCCATGTGTTCTGATAAAATTGCAGGCCCAGAGGAGATCTGCAAAGAAAGAATGACACTTGGGCAATAAGACTGCAGTTAGCTGCCTAAATGTTCAGGGAAAATAGCCTGTTTGCATTAGCACCAGGACACAGAGGTACTCAAGTTGACCAGAAATACACCCTCCCCCATGGAGAGACCATAAGGAAGGGCACACTCGGACACCCAACAGGCAGAGTCTTCTTCATTGCCTTGATGCACATGTAGTAGGAGAATAGCATGCAAAAGATAGCAATACCCTTGTTATCATATTAGTTAGCTACAGTGTGAGAGATAGTCGGAAGCTATAGCACCGATGGAAGCAGCAAGAAGCCCAGCTCCTGCCCTCTCCAGCTCTCTGGGAAGGTGGAATTTAACCATAGTGGTGAAGCACAAGAGAGGGGCCAGGAAAACATAGGCATTTCAAATGTTGATGGGGATGTGGAAAAATATTGAGTACATGTTGGATTGCAGCAAAAATGATCATATGCCTGGGTAAACTGTTCCTTCAGTGATTTGTCCCAAGAAGTATCAGAATTGATCATCAAAACTGTTAGGGAATTCATAAAATCTTTCCTCAGCCAGAAACTAGGTAGTCTAATAATTCAAGTATGAATTGAATCCATGGATAACACTCTTGAATCTGAGGAAGCAAAGAGATGAGTGGAAAAAAAATAACACAGCAGACATTAACACAATGAAAGCTTCAGAAGCTGTCCTAGTTCTCATAGGACAATGACGAAAATTCAAGCTTAGTCATCTTGACATTAATGGGTGGTGACAGGTACTATTCAAATAGCCTGCAGGCACTGTTCAGGAACCACGGCTTCTCTGCTCCATTCAGTGACATACCTAACCTTACATTATCTTAGTCTATTTTATGTTACTATAGAAAAATACCTGAAGTCAGAAATCTCTTACTGAAGAGCTCAACTTTGTTTGTATTCTGGCTTCTTTGTCATTGTGACAAGTATCTGAAAGGAAGGAAAAAAAAATGAATCTTGTGTCAACCTTTCAGAGCTTTCAGCCCATCCCAGTGGGGAGGACAAGGCAGAGAAGACAGGAAGCAGAGAGAGAATAAGCTTGCACTGGAAGTCCAGATCCTTTCCCTTCTGTTCCTTCTGAGCATTGGCCTGAGGGACGGTGTTAACCATATGTGGAGTGGGGCGCACCCAGAGTCAGACATCTTACTCTTGAAACAGCCTGTGCAGAGATGTGTCAAGTGTGCTTCAGTAATTACCTAGACACTTTTCTAAACCCACTAAACTGACAATACTTGGGCATACTGGGCCATTGTTAAAGAGGTTGGTTTTAGCTCACTGTGTCAAAGGTCCTGGAACATGGCCTCAGCATCTGTTCAGCTTTTAGTGAGGGTCTCATCCCACTCGGGGCATAGATGGGTACACAGAATGGGGAACAGGCATTTGTAGCAGGAACACAGGAACATGAGAGAAGGGAGTCTACTGTGATTTATTGCAGCCCGCTAAAGACCCATCCCAGTCTCTCGCTCAATGCTGAGGCATATCCAAGGTAGTACCCCATGATCTAGGCGGGTCCCACTAAGTCTCACTTTCTCTCAATATTCTGGTGCTGGAGGCTAAGTTTTATGGGGGAACAACTGCACCTAAGCCACAGAATCATCCATAATGTGTCTTTGCAGGCAAGTGTGCAGGGACTGAATACATGGTTATGTGGTTAGGACCATTTGCTGCTCTTACAGAAGACCTGAGTTTGATTTCTAGCACCAGCTTTGGGTAGCTTGTCTGTAACTCTGACCCCAGGGGGGTTATCCAACACCCTCTTCTGTACTTCATGGGTCCCCGTACACATGTGCACACACAAATAATTTAAAAGTAATAAAAATAAATCATTACGAAAAAATAACTGCAGCACACTGAGATTTGTGCTATTGAAAAGTCTTCAGATTTTGACAAGCTGTAAATCGCCACTGAATCAATCACATAGTCTCTCCCCTAAAAGTGGGTGTTGTGTTTAACCCTCTCTTCTGGAACACCCAAAGCCACTGTTTTCCCTGTCATTATAGTTTTGTCTTCTGCAAAATGTCATGTAATTTGAAGCACACAGAATGTGGCCTTTAAGAAGTTCTGTTACTTAGAAGTATGCATTTAAGATTTACTCAATTTGCAACTTGGTCGCATGTCTGGGTTTTTTTTTTCCCTGAATAATATTTTACTCTGTGTGTCTAGCATTTTTAATCCTTTGTGGTTATGGCTGTTTCTATCTGGGTGACCATGAGTAGAGCAGCTTCAGGCAGTTCTGCATAGATTCTGCATGGAACTATCTTTTCAAAGCAGACAAGTTTTTTGATCACGTTTGGTAAAACTACATTTAGTTTGGAAGAAACTATGAAGCTGTTTTCCAGAGTAGCTGTTTAACCCCTTACCCCAAGCTTAGTAGATACACAATCCTGCTGCTCTCTATCCTTACTAACATTTTAGACTGCCAAAAATTTTTGCTAGCTATTCTAAGAGTTCCATTCCAATATCCAATTGCTGTTTTAATTTAAAATTCCCTAATAATATATCTATCCAGCATATTTTTTACCCTGCTTATTTTCCATGAATACCTTCCTTGATGAAATGATTTTAAAATAGGTTTCTATGGCTGGAGAAATGGCACAGAGGTTAAGAGAGAACTTGTTGCTCTTGCAAAAGCTCGGAGTTCCTTCTGAGAGATCAGGGCATGTAGCTCACAATGACTTGTAACTCCAACTGCAGAAAGCCTGGTGCTCTCTTCTGGCTCCTGACAGTACTACACACATGCACACATATAATTACAAACAAAAAATAAATAAATCTTTAAGAGAGTTTTCTTTTGTATTGCATTTTTATTTATTTATTTTTTCAACATTTATTTATATCTTCAAGTTACATCTCAATCACAGTCCCCTTCCTCCTTATCCTCCCAGTTCTGCCCTCCTACCCTCTTTCCCCTTACCTTCTTATCTGCTTTTTTTAAAAGTGTATCTTTTTCTCCCTAACAGCTCCCCATTTTAGTCTGATAAAAGGGTCTTTTTCTTATAACAATAAATACAATACAAAAGAAGAATAATTAGGCCATAATTATGAAAATTATAAGGTATAACATACATTCCCAATGTCCAGTCCATACATATTTAACAACTGATATTAATATTCTATTATCTACCCATCTCAATGAGTTTAAAGTTCTATACCTAACTAATTCAGAATCCATCCTAACTTGCATTACTAACTTAAAAACATCTTCTTAGACCTAAAACTTCCTTTTAATTCCTAAAAAATGTAAAATTTAACTGTGAGACTATAACTATCTAGTCTTAAACCACATCAGAAACCTGAGAAGGATAATTATGCCCAAATAAACAGGAAGTGCAGAGCAAGCAGCTTCCAAAACTTTGAAATGACATACAAATGGCTGCCCAGAAAGTCCCCAACTTCTCTCCATACATTAGAGCATCTATCTTCAGCCTTTTGGCCCAGCATCTCTGACAGACATTAATTATAAAGCAGGAATTATGAAGGACTTGCCTACGCTGTCTTGGCAGAGCTAGGCTGTCGGATTACCTGCTACTAAGTTTTGTCCTTTTCTTACAGCATTCTGTCTACAGTTGAAGCGATGACCCAGTTGCAAGGGAAAAGCCTCTTTAGCTCCACAGTATTTGGTCTGATGTCAGCTATGAGGACTTATTAGAGGCTTTTTAGGGAACTGAATGGAGTTCCATTAGTCCTAGTCTTGCAAGAGCTTTTTTACCATGAATGTAAATTTGATTGTGAAAGGTGCCATTTGTATTTCAGTTGACACAATCATATTATTTTCTTAAAAATATAGGTAGATACATTTTTTAGGACAATTGATTCTTTTGTCATCACACGACATTGATTTTTAGCCCCAATAATTTTTCATTTTTTGAAGTCTGCCTTGTCTGGAATTAATATAGCTGTTCCAGCTTTCTTCTGCTTAGTGTTAGCATTGTGATACTTCCATTGTTAACCTGAGTCTTTATATATAAAGTGAGTTTTCATAAACAATGTAGAACTTGTTTCTTTAATTCGGTGTCACAACTTCTTGCAATTTAAATGGTGCATCAAGATCATTCACAGTTAAAGTGATCTGTACTACAGTTGGATTAGGAGTTCCCATGCTGTCTGTCAATAGGCATACAATGACAGTTTGCTAAACTGTAGCATGTATCACAGCAGCCACATGCTATTATGATGGCATTGTCATCCCAGTGTTGTAGAGCACACACACACCATGTATGGTATATAATAAATTAGTTATGCTGTAGCTCAGCAGGGGAACCCTGACTGGTACAGGAAACTGTTGTTGTTTGTTTTCTGTTTTGTTTCATTTGTTTGCTTGTTTTGTGTGTGTGTGTGGGGGGGGCATTTGGTCATTGTTCAGTAGACTCTGTCCTGGTTCTAGGTGAGACTGGCATAGGGTGAGGGTCTTAGAAAGCCCAGCAGCCACTGGGCGAGGAGTGCATGGCTCATTCACTGCACTTTTTGAAGTTTGTTCTTGCTTCAGTCCTCCTTTTCTGCCTTGCTGGTTTGTATAGAGTATTTGTGCGTGTGTATGGTAAGCGTTGATAACTTCATAGTCATCTTGCTTGGCATTTTGAGTTTCTTGAATCTATAGATTAATGACTGGCATTTGGGGAAACTTTCATGCATTACCCCTTGAAATATTTTTTTTTCATCCCCCACCTCCTCTGGTTTTCCAAGTAAATGATGTTATTGCCTCTTAAATGTGCACACAGATTTTTAGATGGCATGTTAGTGGTTTTGTTGTAGCTTTTTGAAAATTCCCTTTTCTCTTTCTGTTTTGATTGCAAAGTTTCTATTGACTCATCCTCAGGCTCAGTAATTATTTCTTTTGTTATATTAAACCTACTGATGAACCTGATGAAGACATTCTGTACTCTTTATTTCTGTCCTTTTATTTTGAATATTTTCCTTTTGATTTTTAGAGATTTTATTTTTATGTTTTCATAAGCCATTGACATATTCTTTCATGTCTATGTTTCTCCCACGAGGTCCCGTAATATATTAATCAGGTTTAAGTACCCCTGTCTGATCAGCTAAAACTTGAGTCATATTTGACCCTTATGCTTCTCTTGTCTCTTCAGACAATTTTTCTTGCCTTTTTATATTACTTGTAATATTTTGTTGGAAGCCAGACATACTGCGTCATTTAAAAGGCACTGTGATAAGTCAGTGTTAGTATGTGGTTTTATGTTAATCTTGCTTAAAGCTGGCCTGAGTTTATGTTTGATGTAGTTGTAGTTGCAAAGGTCTCAAATCCTCTCACAGTTTTTGGTCTTCTGTTGTCTTTGGGCATCCCTGATAACCCCTCTTTTGAGTATATGTAGGGTTTCATTTTAATACTCTCCCACTAGAGTTCTGCTGGTGTAGAAGAGAAGAGTTACCTGTAATTTTATGATTAGATTAAACTTCCTTATTTCAGTGGGGTTGTAACTTGGGCTTTGCCGTTCTCAAGGGTTGCCCTATCCCTGCCCCATCTAGTTGACAGACTCAGTGGATGCAGGATGGACCACCTTCCCACTGAAGAACACTCTAATGGTGTATTTTTCCTCAGGACTTTGTTCTAGGGAATGCTCGAGGTATTTCACAAAGATTATTCTTTCCCCCTCATCTTTCTAGAGTTTGGGGAGGGGCTACTAGATCTTCAATGTGAGAATATAGTGAGGTTCTTGATTGTAAAATTGACTAAAAAGCAGGAACCTCAACACATTCTTACTCTCAAGACAGAACCAAGGTAAGTTACTAATTTAGTTTTGTTTGTTGAGATTTTTCTTATTGTAAGAGTGATGTTATCTAGTGGTCAGTCCTTCATGTTACAATATTGACTTGCTAAGCAAGATATGCCCACTAGTACAATAGTGGCACATAGGTTATAAAGGTAACCAATCACTTTTTAAATACTGAAGTTGAGATATATTCTACAGGAGGGAATGTATACCTAGTACAGTAAACCTTGTTAAAACTTTATGGCTTAGGAATCCATAGATCCTAGGGAAGAACTCACTACTGTTGCCTTGATAGATGGACACATTGCCAAACTGTCTTCTAAATATTTATGCTTGTGTCTTTAGATCAAGGATGCCCTCTGCTTTGCCAGAAGTTTCTCTCTGCAGTGGGCAGCAGTTTGTCCAAAGATTCATCAAATGACGGCTGAGTTCTCAGCCCTATGTGGGGCAGCCACATCATCCTTTTTCCAAAGGCTCAAGGAGCATCAAGGAAGAGAGAGCCAAAAGAACAGAGGTTGAGGCAGAGCTTGAGGGGAAGTGCTATGAGACCCTGTCTTCTGGACCCGGTATGGCTACTGCAATCATGAATTTACTCCAGCTGTGATCACCTGCACAAGATCAGCAGGAACAACTAATTGAAGTCAGTGGGTTACAAAGTGGGGAGCAGGCAGGAAGTGAGCAGGGGAAGGTGTTAATGTTATTTGTGGGGACTGGAAGCGGAGAGTTGAAGTGGAATTTTCCAAGAATGAAAATTCTTGAAATTTGTCAAAGAATAAACAAAAGACATTTAAAGGAAAAGAAGAATAGAATGTCAATTTCTGAGCTCTTAATATGTGAAAGCTGGAAGCAGAAGTCTGTTGTTTTCTATCCTTGGCACCACGCTGAGTGACTTGTATATCTTAGATTGCAATTTGCAGCAGGTTCTCCTATATTTGGAGTATGGGGATAGGCAAACAGGAAGGTCTGTTTCCAGAGCCCTTCTGCTGTCTTCTTTACTACTACTGTGGGGGACTGTGTTTTGGTAACAGTACCACTTGCTCTAACCCTAACTGGACTCCAAAGAGCTGCAGTTACCGCCCTTGAGGTGATGGCCACTGGCACAAAACAGAACTTTGTCTTTTAGGACATTCTTCTTTTCAGAAGCCTGCTCTGGGTGCCACTTAGAATCTCCATGCTTTTTCTTTCTACCTCTCTAGCAATTATGCCCCATTATGTTGAGTATCTGTTAAAACAGTTCTAACTTATGCCTCCATGTGTGTTGATTACTGTCATTTGATGTGAAAAACTCCTGTACTCTCTCCAACAGGAAGTCAGTCAGCTTCCTCTGTATGCTCCATAATACTCACAGGACTTATTGATCTGTTTCTTGTGGCCACATTTGCACATAGTATAGAGTTTGTGGATTTACATTCCACAGCTTTATTCTTAATCCATGTGGTACTACTGTGTTTGTTTACAGGGAAAGAAGCAGGAAGGTGAAAAACAGAGCATCCACTCTGCTTCTGATCTCTGCTCCAAATGTGGAAATAAGAAGAAAGAGCTGGAAAGTAGAAAGTGAACACTGGGGTGATTCTGATGCCTCCTGAGGAGTGTGGTCACAGCACCTCTGGAGTGGCAGCTCCCTTCCTGAACACACAGCCTTCTGCCTCTTGTACTTGCTCCTGTACCTTTGTTCTAAATGCTATGGGCACCTCATTTGAACTTCAACACAGCTAGGTAGTACTGTTCATATTCAGTCATGTGAACGTCACTCTGCTGGGAGAATACCAGCAAGAAAGACAGTTATTTCTGGGTTTACATCACTAGGGATCTCTTAAGTTGTGCTATGAAGCACAATTGTACAAGCAAATGACCATCTAGTGATTCTAATGTTTCCATCATCCATCCCTGCCCCACATTCATCGATGAGAGTTGCTTTACCAGACACAGGTATTCTAGTTCAGTCTTTAGGAGTGAAGTATTTCTTCGGTGGACTCTGCCAGAAAAAATTTAAAACAAAAATACTTTCAGTCAATATGATTTTCACATTTCTTCTGATTAATTACTTACACAAGTACATAAAAATGTTTTAAATATATTTGAATTTGCACAAACTCAAAAATATCCATATAATTTGCATTTAAAAGAAATCTGGCTACTGATTTAGAGAACTAAAGAATACCAAAATATGATCTTAATAACAGAAAAATTATTGAGTTTTAGAAGAATGTGTATTGGAGGAAAAATGAAATTTATTTCATTTCAGTAACATTTTATTGCAAACCCGGGAGTAAATGGCACAGTTTCAGTGTGTCATTTCCTCCATCATAGTCCCGGTTTGCTTCATTCTGTTTGGTTCTATTTAGACAGTGCGTCTGTCTAGACACGTTTGAGAACATTTCCACACCAAGAAGTGGTACTAGCCCTCCCTACCTGTCACAAGTGTGGCCCGGGAGCGACTTTGCAACTAGGAACAGTAGATAGCACCATAGATTCCAGAACACAAGCTAGCTTTGGCCAGGGGTCTCTCCCAGTCATCAAACAAATGGATAGAAACAGACATGCCCAGCAGAGGCAGTGAGGGGACAGACATTTCAAAGATTCCAGAGGCTTCACAGGGGCTAGCCAGGACAGTGAAGCTTCAGACATGGGCAGCAGAGGGAGAATGCACCATGTCTGTGTTTTTTAAGGATGTTCAAGTGGTCAAAGCTTTGAACATGGAGCAATGGGGAGGACTTAGGAGGTAAAAACAAAGCCTAGTAAAAAATGAAGAAGAATCCTTTGTTCTACTCAACTCCAAACTATAATAGATTAACATTCCCTTAGTTTGGGAAAGTAGAAAGAGAAGCAACAACGAGAGAGTCTTTGAGGCCAAACTCCTGAAGAGAGAAGGAGGAAGTAGTTTACAGCTCCCGCTTGGACTAGGGCTCTACTTCTGTCTTCCCAGAAAGCTGAGTAATTTGGTCTCTGGATTTGTGTGCTTTGTAAACACAACAGCCTTTAGAGAAAATGGGCAGGTACAAGAAGAGACCTTCTCAATGTGAAGAACTCAAATCCAATGGACGTGACATGGACAATATTATGCCTGTGACTAAGATGTGAGGATCCGATAGCACAGGAGTCCACCCTCCCTAATGGGAGCCATAGAGGAGGAGGCAGTACTCCAGGAAATGCAAACAGCCCAAGCCAAGGACCCCATTCACCCTTCCTTTGTGTGTCACTGGGAAGCATTAACTAGTCACTCATGAGGATGATGTCACAGCTGGGAAGTGTTAGATTACTAAAAGGCAGCCATAGCCATGAGAGATGTAAGGGTATTGTAAATTTAACCCACCATACTCAAGTATTCAATTTTTCGTAGCTAATTTCTATATGCCTGATTTTGATTATTATTCTACATTAAACAAGGCAAGATTAGTTTAAACTTGCTTTGAGTTGCTTGCTTCAGGATGAACTTTGATGACATATATAGAAAGCTATATAACTGGTGATATAGATTGGTCTCTCACTCTAAGTTTCCTCTGTAAATAATTATATCTGTACTTAGCAGTGGCTAGGGGAAAGAGCACCACTAATTGAGTGGACTAGCTTGTACATCTTAATTATCTTTAACAGTTTACAACAAGTTGGTACCTTATAGAAGATTAGGAATTTACAATTTTATCTCTGTTAAGTTTGAGCCATAAAAAGTATAATTATGAATTAAAGATCATTTTGTATCAGGATAAACTCTAAACCATAAATTCAGTCCACAGAGAGAACAGGAACCTTATGTGTTAATGAACTTTTACAGAATTCCAGTTTTTTTTTAAATACTTTATTTTTTTTCTTCAAGTTACATCTCAGTCACAAACCCCTCCCTATTCCCCCTTCCTATCCCGCCCTTCCACCCTCTTCCCCCCAGAAGTTTCCCCTTTCAGTCCAACAGATGGTTCCTTCTCTTATAACAGTAAGTATTATACAAAACAACAGATATAAATATGCCACATTTATGAGAGTTAAATGGCCCAGTATTCCTTCCCAATGTCCAGTTTATACATATTTGGCCCCTGACTTTAACATTCTACTATCTAACCATCTCCATGAGTTTAAAGGTCTATATCTGACTCAACATTCATACAACTTGCAACACACTTTTAAGAGTATCTTCTTAGATCTATAACACCCTCTTGATTCCTAAACAACTCAAAATTTAACTATGAGACTCTAGCTGTCTATTTTTCAACCAACTCAGAGACCTGAGAGGGATAAATATATCTGCTTATATAGGAAGTGCAGGGCCTGCAGCTTCCAAAACTAAGAAAGGACATACCAATGACTGCCTGGACAGTTCCCATTTTCTCTCCATACATTCCTGCATCAGTCTTCAGCCTTTGGGTCCTGTTTCTATGACAGACATTTGTTGTAGAGCAGGGATTATGAAGGATTTACCTACCCTGTCTTGGCAGAGTTAGGCTGTCGACTTCCCTGCTACCAAGTTTTGTCCTTTTTGAACAGCAGTCTGTCTGCAATTAGTGCAAGGGGTTTTTTTCATGCCAAGAGATAGGCTTGCCACTAATTCAACCATCTTACAGTGGAGGTTCTTCGATGCTTATCTTCTACTTGGAGTAGAATAGGGGGTGCTGTCAGGCGCTGATATGTCTCAATATCAAAAAAAAAAGAAAATCTTGATTTAAGATAACATCTTTGAATGCCATATTCTGCAGATCTCTTGGGGTTTTTGAAGATGCCCTATCCATCTCTTGTATTTAGATAAGCAAATGTTGCTTGTCTCTTAGCAACTTGACTACTGGGTAGTTTAGAGAATATCTGTGATAGACTGTCATAGTAGCTAACAAAGTGACATGTTTGCATGACTAGGAGTTTGTTTTACTTAACTATCCTAGACCGTTTTAGACGGTTGGTATCAAGAGGTCAGAACTTCACATTTTATTTTTAAGTATCTCTAGGTATGATACCATTAGGAAGCGTTACCTTTAAATATGTATCAATATACAAAGATCTATTCAATTGTGGTTAAATATACTCTTAATTATGTATCAATATACAAACATCAATGCCTATGTAGCCCAATACAATCTTAATATTACGTCCATATGCAAGGGTCAATACCATTGTGGCCAACTATAATCTTAATTTTGTATCAATATACAAAGATCAATACCGATGTAATCCAATACAATCTTATTTTTGCACAATAAACAATGGTCAATACCACTTTAGCCAAATAAACTACTAATTTTGTATCAATATACAAAGGTATAAGGGCATATTCAATAATCTGCCCCTT
>CAJQZJ010004687.1:8940759-8951323 GCA_907164525.1 Lophiomys imhausi | reverse complement strand
CAGTAAACATTGCCATATTGTCAACAACTGGCATCATAGTTTCAAAACTTATCATCTTAAATTCACATATGATACAACTCATTTCTTGTTGTAAGAGTTTTTGTTTCTTAAAAAAAAACAAAACAAAACAAAACCCAGTTGTGTTATGTGAATGTTTTGTTATAATCTCAGGTGTGGCATTTGGGGCTGTTTCAATTTGTCCATAGCTGTAAAGTATAATTATCTCATGTTCTAGCAGGGGTGTGGGTTAGCCAGCTGCAGGAAGTTTAACTCTGGAGAGGGGTATAAATGCCAACCCCAGACAGGGATGGGGGTGGGGGTAGGGGTGACCCGAAGAAGGAAGAGGCTGCTGCTCTCCCTGCTGCTGCTGGTGCTGCTTCCCCATGCTGTTGCTTCCTCTAACAGTTGCTGGTTAGTTCTGCTGCTGGGTTTGCTGTTGCTGGTTAGTTCTGTTGGATATCGTGGCCAACTGTGATTGGTATTGCCCCCAAAGGACCTGATGACCCTATTCAGTGGGAAGTAGCTCAAAGAGACCCATGTCCCTTTCCTCTCTAACCTTCTTTCTCTCCTACATTGTGTTTGTGAGGTTGGAAGGAATAAGGGTTGGAAAGAAGATAAAGGTTTAAGAACAGTAAAATAAAATAAAGTATATAAAACAAAACAGGAGCTGCCTACTACAGTGTCTGACCCACTCTGATGATTCTGCTCACAGGGTCAGCCCCATTTAATGTAGAGAGAGAATTCAAGGTTCAGAACTCCAGAAGTGGCTCATGCTGGGTTTGTCATTGCAGACTAATTGCCATTTTATTAAGAAGTCATTGATAATGCTGTAACTTCGAGGCAGCAATCATAGAATAAATGTTATTGACAGTGGGAGAGGGCTCTTGGTCATCACTGGCCTGGTGTATAGCCAGGCCAAGCTCAGGGGCACATCAGGCGATGTAGGCAAACCTTGGCTTCCAGATAGCTTCTGTACCCTAAGGGTACTTCTAAGACCACTGCCACAAAAGGGGAGTAATGACTTGGGGCAACTTTGGTCTAAGAAGAAATCTATTCAAATTAATTTAGTAAGGATAGCTTGGAAGGAACAGGGTTGAATATTCAACCAGTATGGTAGACTGGGTTAAAAAATAAAATTAAGATGTTTTCTTGTGGATTTCACTTTGTGGCTTGAGACTAGCTAGCTACAAGCTTTCTTTGTTTATCTCAAAAGAGAAGCAACCATTCTAGATTCCCTAGAGCAGTATGGTCTTCCACATCTGGCAAGTTTTGCTGCACACTTTACAACTTCCTACCCCTGTCCAGTAAGCTAGGGTGAAGGGGGCCTATGAGGGAAAGCTAAACCAAATTATGACTAAATGTCATTTGAATAGTTTGCTAGTAAATTACAGATGCAAACCAAGGAAATAGCATTGTTGTTGCTCTAGAAATGCTGGACATTTCTAGACATAACATTTTAGCCTGATAAAATCAAATAAGATTTTAGGATACAATAGGCCAGCTGCCTTTTCATCACTAGGTCACTCACTTACTCAGCGAAGCATCGCCACTTTAGCTCGGATTCCAGGTGTCCTTGTAAACAATGCCCTATTGTACCAATTGTTTAACTTTATTATCCAGGATGCTACATTAACATTCAAAATTTTTGCCATGTTAAGCATTTCTTGCTTTCCCAAATAAAATTGAGACAGCCATGTTTATCCAAGTTTGTTTACTTTGTGAAACTGTTGTTAAAAAAATTGAAGAAACCAAAGCTTTGCAGCAGAGCTTTGGGTCCTGCATCCAAAATATACATAGAGCCATGGAGGGGACTTGTCTCATGCTTCCGCCTGACACAGACATGAGCCTGTGTTCACGCCATTCTAAGCGGTCTGGTACTGTTGATTTCATTCACAAATTAATGTCCCTAAATAACATCTTCTGGCTTCTCAGAAACACTAAAGAAGGACTTGATTATATGGGGCAGCTCTATGGATAATGAATGGGCTTCTTTTCTTCCTCCAGGAAAATTCATTGTACTAGGTTATTCTCAGGCACGAACAGTCTTACAGGTCTTATAAGCAAGCACATGAAACTTTATTTGGATGATGAATTTTTCTGTTTCCAAAAGATTAGAAATGTGTGTTTCAGACTCCTCTGTAGCTGGAATTCTATGTTGCAGCCTGAATTTTTTTTTTTATAAATACTTTATTTTTTTTTCTTCAAGTTACATCTCAGTCACAAACCCTTCCCTATTCCCCCTTCCTATCCTGCCCTTCCACCCTCTTCCCCCCAGAAGTTTCCCCTTTCAGTCCAACAGATGGTTCCTTCTCTTATAACAGTAAGTATTATACAAAACAACAGATATAAATATGCCACATTTATGAGAGTTAAATGGCCCAGTATACCTTCCCAATGTCCAGTTTATACATATTTGGCCCCTGACTTTAACATTCTACTATCTAACCAACTCCATGAGTTTAAAGGTCTATATCTGACTCAACATTCATACTAACTTGCAACACACTTTTAAGAGTATCTTCTTAGATCTATAACACCCTCTTGATTCCTAAACAACTCAAAATTTAACTATGAGACTCTAGCTGTCTATTCTTCAACCACCTCAGAGACCTGAGAGGGATAAATATATAGGAATATATATATAGGAAGTGCAGGGCCTGCGGCTTCCAGAACTAAGAAAGGACATACCAATGACTGCCTGGACAGTTCCCATTTTCTCTCCATTAAGTGAGAGAATAAAAATAGACAAGAAAGCAGAAGATGAACCCATAGCTCTCCAGGGTCAAGGCAGGACTATACACACCAGAGGAAAAGAAGTTCAGATATAAATATAGAACACGCTGCAGAGAAACTTTTGTCTTCATTTCAACATTATGTAATTAAATTATAATTCTCCTTAACAGACATGCATGATGTAATTCGTTATGTAAAAAAATATGACTAATAAGTTATTTGTGCAAAACAAAGTCATAAAAGAGAACCATGCACTGGTGCTTCTGGTTGCTCAGCTTTTGACGTGAATGAAATGTGTATTTTCTTTTAGAGATGAGATTGATACCTTTTGTACCATACACCCACATTGTATCCATTTGGAATGAATGGAAGCTGCTGTTGTATTTTCAAAGTGAATGGATATGATTTTAATGAGCTACATTTACTTTAAAACCCAGAAGAAATATAGAACAATGCAGAATAGAATTGAAACACTATTTATGATGGAATTCAACTGAAATCCTGATGAAAAATGTTTTTACACTTGCTAAATAACTGAAGCAGTACTTAAAAATATTAATAACTGTTAATAGTTAAATATGTATTCATAGCACTTGTGAAGATGAGGCAGGGGGATTGCTGCAAGCCTGAGATCATCCTAGGTTATAGGACAATACCAGGACAGTCAGAGTTACTGGCTCAAAATATTGTTTAAAGTATATTCTTTGTTAAATTTGTTTGATGTTTGTGTGTGTGTGTGCGTGTGTTCTTTAATTGATTTTCTGACTTAGTTTTGAAATAAAGTCTGTCATTAAATCTGAAACTCATCGGTTGTTTTGACTACCTGGCCATCAAGCCCCAGGATCTTCCTACCTTGTTGTTTTAAAAAATTCAAATATCCCAGCCATTTGATTTTACCAATGATGATTCAGGAGCCAGATGCTGGGGTGAAAACCTGCTAGCTCAGAGAGGCAGAGAAAGAACCCAGCTGATCATCCTATTCAGCTGAAAACACTTAAGGAAAAAGCCCAGAGCTAAAAAGCTCCTTCTCCACGTTGTCTTAAATACCCTTCAGCTCAATGTCCTTCTTTTCGGCTTAATCCCTGTCAGCTGGTTTCTTTTTCCGCCTCTTGTCCTAGGGTCAAAATTATTTAATCCTGTATACAGACAGCTCTTGGATCAAATATGTGAGTTTAGAGTCGAGCCACATCACAAGTACTTGTTTACAGTAAACAGAAAGCTCTAGGGTTAAATGTTGGGCCATCCCATCCCACAATTAGAAACAGGATTTTTTTTTTCAATTTTTCAATGCACAATCTCAGGGTTCACAATGTAACCAAATATTCTGCAACATTATCTCCATTCCCCCAAAGTACTGGGGTTACAAAAGTACTACATGCCCCCACACCTAGTCTTGAGGCTTCAGGCTCAGGTCTTTGTGCTAACATAGAAAGCTGGAGTTACTTCTCCAGCTCAAATTGATTTGAATTTTCTACTATTTAAAGGCTAACAGATGTTCTTTTGGGGAAAAAAAAAGTGCTTGGTAGCATTGCAAGTGAAAGGATCAGAAGTTTGTACCTTCTGAGCAGGGCCAACAATTTCGTTCTGCAAATAGAACCAGCTTGGTACCAGCTCACTCTTAACTTTTAAAACATAATTCACTCATCTGTCCACTCAACCAATGTTTGCTAAGTGTCTGTGATAACGGCAACTCTCATTTTCCGTGCTAAGCTCAGAGAATTGCACTGGGGCTTAGCTCCAGCCCGGTAAGTCTCCTGGGGGGTGAGAATGGGGAGCTTCTCATGACACAGAGGCTTGGGGGGGCGGGTGAGGGGTGTTACTTCTATTCATGTCTGCAGCGAGGGGCTGGGAAATCTCCTCCATGGAGGAGATTACAGCTTATTTTTGAAGACCTCTGAGCGTGACTTCTGACCTCACTCTCCTAACCCAAGCCTAAGTGCACCATCTCCTAAAGAAGGAGAAAGTATGGCAGGCTCGCTCACTGTCTGGAGATTGACTACAGTGGTGCATTTTCCCTTTATGTTTCCAAAAGAAGAAATTTCTAGACACTAAAGAGATGACGGGAACAAGGAAGGAGGGGAGTTTTAAGGTCTCACCTTATAGAGCACTTGTGCTCAACAGGGACCTGAGAGTTGGGTGTGGTATCCCAAATCTTTAATCCCAGCACTCAGGAGCCAGAGGCGGTCAGATCTCTGTGAGTTTAAGACCAGCCCAGTGTGCATACAATTTCTAGGCCAGCCAGGTATACAATGAAGCTCAATTAAAAAAAAAAAAAAAGCAAAACTATCTAATATATAGGAGCACCAAGGGCAAAAGCTATAGCTTCATTGTGACCAACAGTTTTCATGGAGCGGATTTTTTCTTTCTCTCATATGAGCCCTAGGAAATGTCTGGGCACATGTTTGATCATTGCAACATGAGAGGTGTTAGCATGTAGTGGGTGGTGGGTGGGAGGCCAGGATGTAGAATAAGAATAAGACCTGCGGTGAGCAGGGCAGTCTTCTGAGCAAAGAACTGTCCCCAGTGTTGAGTTTGAAAAACCCTGTTGCAACCCAAGGGCTTTGTCCTCATGGTTTACACATAGGATGCCAGTAAAACTCTCGCCAGCTGCTTAAGTGAGGCACAGCCTGAGGCATACCTTTGGTTTGGTTTTGACAGTGATTTAGGAATTTTTGGTGTTGATCAAGGAAGAATGTACTTGTGAATATTTTCATAATTAAAAATTAATAAAGTCAAACATTAATTTGAGAAAATTGTAGTTATTCATGCTTTTAAAAGGGGAATATGCTTTACTTTTGTCTATGATTTTATATTGTATATTTATCTAACATATTACCATAAGATTCAAACATACAGCACAGATAAAGGCTTGTATAATGAACAAAAGACTCCTTCCTAGATTCCTCAATTAATGTTTTCCTCTATTTACCTTACCACACATTTTTGCCTCTGTTTACTTGCATTAGTTACCTCTCCATTGGTGTGATAAAGCCAAGACACCTTGGAGAAGAAAGAGCTTCTTTGGGCTTACTTCTCTTGAGTCAGAGTCCATAATGGCAGGGAAGCATGGCTGCTGGAGGCAGGCAGTGCGAGGAGCAGGAGGCTGAGGGCTCACAGCTTGAATTATAAGTACAAAGCAGAGACAGCAAACTGGAAGTGGTGAGGGAATTCTCTGAAAGCCACCCCCAGTGACATACGTCCTCCAGCAAGGTCATACCTCTTAACCAGCCCTCACCCCAAACACCTGTGCCAGCTGGGGACAAAGTATTCAAATATGGAAGGCATGGGGACATTGTCATTCAAAACTATACACTACCATCTATTCCGGTTTTACTCTGCTGCTGTGATAAAGCACTCTGTTGAAAGCAACTTGAATAGGAAAGGGTTTATTTTACCTTATACTTCCAGGTCACATTTACCACCGAGGGTAGTTGGGGCAGAATCTCAAGGCAGCAACCTGAAGGCAAATGCCATGGAGGAATGTTGTGTGCAGGCTATGCTCTGGCTCATATTTATATAGCTTTCTTATACTGCCCAGGACCACCTGCAGGAGAAATGATTCTGCTTACAGTGAGATATAGTCTCCTACATGAATAAAGAGAATCATGACAATCCATCATGAACATGCCCTAAAGGTCACATTGATAAAGATAACTGCTCAGTTGAGACATCTTTAAGGTGGCTCTAGGTTCTGCCAGTGTCTTAGTCACTTTTCTCTTATGACAACACATCATGACCAAGGCAATTTATAAAATAAAATATTTCATTGGCTTATGGTTTCAGAGGATTAGAATCCATGATGGTGGAACAAAGGCACAGTAGGGGAACAGCAGCTGAGGGGTCACATCTAGATCTACAAGTGGGAGGTAGAGAGGAAAGCACATGGGAAAGTGTGAGACTTTTGAAACCTCTAAGCCCACCCCCAGTGATACATCTCCTTCAAAGAGCCACGCCTCTCAATCCTTCCCAGACAGCTCCACCACTGTAACATGCCTATCAGAATATGCTTAGCCCATTGTGGTTTGTCTGAGAAATAGTCCCCAACAAGCTCCTATGTTTGAATATCTGTGCCCAGATAGTGGCACTATTTTAGAAAGTTGTGGAACCTTTGGAAGATGGAGCAGCACTGGAAGAAGTTGGTCACCCTGGGTAAGACACTGAGGTTTGATAGTCTAGTCCCACTTCCTGTTTAGTCTGTTTCCTGATGGATAGATACCACATGACCTCATGTTCCTATAGTCATACCTTCTCTGCTGTGATTCACTGCATCCCCTCTACTGTAAGCTAAAATAAATCCCTCCTCTGTAAGCTATTTAATATCAGATATATAATTCTAGCAATAAGAAAAATAACCTATACAAAGTCTAGATGGTAGCCTACCTAAGAATGCCTGAACAGTAGATCTCTGTCCCGTGATAAAAATGCATCACTGACTTCCTTATGAAACACTCAGATAGCTGCTTGGTTATGGGTCTACATCAGTTAGCTACCTTCCCCTTAACCCACTAATCCAGGAATCCAAGGGTAAGCCATTATTCATTCTCTCCACCCATATGCAAACTGAAAGCATAGCAGATTCTGTAGCAAGGGTCACCATTTGGCAAGTTATTAAAAGAGAAGGCTAACGCTTCTAGAATGTATTGCAGAGAGGTCTCCATGATTTTGGCAATCCTACTACAATTAGAGACATCAGATTTTCCAAAGTAGACCCAAGATTCTGCTAGGATGCAGGCCACACAGAAATTTTGGTTCTCATTCAATTTGATTTCAAATTAAGCTGACAGAAAAGTATTTGTTTAATGGCTCCAAGAATAAAACCCTCAAATAGGTGCTAATGTATTTCCAAAATTAAGATACATGGAGGGCTATGGAAAAGTCAGAGCAGCTACCCACTGCTGCTTGTAGTTAGAGAACATTTCAGCCATCCTTTTCTCTAAGAAATCGATGTCCAGAATGCTAGTAACTTTGAATCACAGCTCAGTAACTTCATAAGTAGATGAAAAGGAGCAGGGCTCACCACAAAATATTAGCTAGATTTCACAAATACCAAAATTCATTTAACTTTCTGGTTATGATATTGGGGGTGGTATATTGTTTGTCAAGTTCTTTAAAGAGTGTTACTAATTAAGATTGAAACTATTATCATGGAGTGAGGTCAATATTTTAAAAGACCATGACATCTCAGGGAAATTTGGGATAAACAGGCCAATGTACATGAAACAACAGTCCTCCATTGTGAAACAGAATAGAAAAAAAGAAATCAAGGACCTACAAAGAGTCTGGACATTGAAGTCAGGAGGACTTAGGACCCAGGAACAGCTCCCAGGCTCTCATATTTTAGTCTGTGAGTGAAGATAATGCAGCTGCCACTTCCTGGATGACATCTTAGGAAGTACGAAGAAGTGACGCCATGTCGGGGGAGTCTTTTTCTGTAGCAACTACATCCATGAGCAGCAGGAAGTGACTGGCATCTTTTAGAGTATTGCTTTCATTGATTTTTCTTTAAATTTCATTAAAGTTACTCTGTTAAAAATATCCCTCCAAAAAGTGTTCATTTCGGGCAGGGTGGTTCAGTGGGTAAAGGCACTTGCTACTGAGGATGACAACCTGAGCCCATTCCCTGGACCCTCATGGAAGGAGAAAAACCAACTTCCAAAAGTCCAGAAGTGGCACACTGTGCCATACAACTCCCATGACACATTAAAACAAAAAACGTAAATTTTTTGTTGTTGATGGCAGATTAATATAGCTGATTATGACATAACTGACACACCCTCCATCAATCTGACTAAGCTCTTTAATGTTTGCTATCTGGCTGTAAACTCTCCTTGGTATTCTACATACACCTTATATATTCTGTGTACACTATTGTCAAAGGACATAAACTTTCTTTGTCTTCACAGGTCTTTATCTCCTTTGCTCTTACTGGTTCTGACTGGTGAAGGCACTTCCCCCACCCTAGCCCTGTTCCCGAGTCTTGGTCTAGCCATATATTTGTCTTTCAAAGAGAAAAATTCTGTTTTAATTTTGAGTATGACATTTACTTTAGGATCTCAGTGGGGAGAGGCATATCTATCCTTTGCTGTGTGAACAAAATTCCACTAAATAACAAATTTGAGGGGCTTGAGCTCAGAGGTGGTGAGTTTGGCATGCATGCAGGTCTAGGTTCATTTTCCAGAACCATAGGGAACAAAAATAAAACCAAAGACACATTTGTTAAATTTCACAAAATCTTTTTCTATCCATTGAAATAATCATGCTCTCCACCCTGGCCCCATTCATTAATTACATGACTGGTTTTCAGACGTTAATCTTATATTCCTAGAAGGAACTCAGTTTACCTCTGGTGTTCTATCTTTTAATGTAGCACTCAATTTGGTAGCTACAGAGAGACAGATTTTGCAGTTACCATCATGAGGGAGAGCAGCCTCATATGTCCATTCTCATTTTCTTAGAGGATGTGTCAGTCTTTGCTGCATAGGAGAATGAACTGATGAACACTGTTCTCTTGGTCTGCTCTCGAGGATGGGGGCTCTCCTCTTTCCATGTTCCCTACTTTGCCTGCTGTCGTCACCAGAGCCTTGCAGTGCTGTTTTGTTCGTTGAGCTTGTGTGACTACGCCCATGGGTGTTGGATATAAATGAACTAGAGTGGCTGTAGGATGACTCAGATTTTCTATTTCATCTTCTGAGTTCTACTAAGGTGTGATTTTCAAAATATTTCTTTCATCTACCTTTTCATTGACATGAGAGTTTTATTCATGTTACCTTCTTAACATGTGAAGGGTCTATAATTACTTTTAAGTATAGTATGCTATATACTACTATGAAATGTTCCATCAGAGTAGATTTTTGTTGTCATTTTCTTCCCCCACTTCCTCTGCTAACCCAGTCCTCTGTTTCCAGATGCTTGCCTCTTCTTCTTCCATGTTCATTGTACCCTTTTGCCTAGTTTCCAATTCCATGTCATCTAATATTATCCCTTTGTGGTCTCCTTTCTCAATTTTTAGACTTTTACATATTCACTTACACCTGTTTGCACATGTATGTATGTACACACTACACAAACATACACACACCACACACACAGATGCACACAGCACACGCACATGACTATGCCCACATGTGCACACACATGTGCATGCATACACACACTCCATAAGAATACTTTCATTTTTCTTAATGGGTAAATAATATTCTATTGTGCATATGTATTTCATGTTCATTGTCCATGTTCGTGTTGATCTGTTGATAAACATTTAGGCTTCATCCATTTTATAATTATTTTAAATCTTGTTTGTTTCTGGTTTCATTTCTAGAGCTTGTCTACTCATATGAATTTTATTAATCCTTTCAGAGATTTTTAAAAAAATTAATTTTGTAGTGTTGCTTTCTGAACTGATACTTATGATTCACGTTGCCCTTCCTTCATAAATCTTAACATACTATTCTTTTTTTTTAAACATTTATTTATTTATTATGTATACAGTATTTGCTCTACATATATGCCCGGGCAACAGATCTCAATGTAGATGGTTGTGAGCCACCATGTGGTTGCTGGGAATTGAACCCAGGACCTTTGGAAGAACAGCCAGTGCTCTTAACCTCTGAGCCATCTCTCCAGCCCAACATACTATTCTTTATTGACTTCCTTAGACAGATACATGCTTAACCTTGGGGGCCTTTGGAAACATTCATAAACCCTTTTAGTGACACAAGTGGGAGAAAATATTACTTGCTCTTTGTGGATAAAAATCAGAAATGTGGGGGGGAGCGAAGATGGCAGCGACCTACACTGACGCATTCTGAACGCGGGGAAAAAAGAGCCATAA
>CAJQZJ010004687.1:8909593-8935759 GCA_907164525.1 Lophiomys imhausi | reverse complement strand
TTACTGTTATAAGAGAAGGAACCAGCTGTTGGACTGAAAGGGGAAACTTCTGGAGGGAAGAGGGTGAAAGGGCGGGATAGGAAAGGGGAATAGGGAGGGATTTGTTACTGAGATGTAACTTGAAGAAAAAAAAAATAAAGTATTAAAAAAAAAAAACCCAAATGGATCTGGGAGGTACTCTCAGGTAAGAAGTACTGGAGGAAAGAAAAAAAAAATCAGAAATGTGAAACATCCCATAATGCTCAGGATGACTTGCCACAACAAAGAATTATCCATCCTGACAATCCCCTGAGAAAGGGTGAGGAGACTTGATTTAGGGCTTTCTACACGTCTGAAGACAAAGCATTTTGTTATAATTCAGTTAAAATTGCTTTCTCAATTCCATTTTTATTACTTCCTTGGCTGTGTGTGATCTATACATTTTAAGGTTTAACTCTTAGCCCTATGAGGATTTTCTTCATTCTTTCTTGACTGAATGTTTTAATTTCCTATTTAAATGAATTGCAATCAGAAAACTTTTTTTTTTTTTTGTTCCTCAGCCCCTTGACATTCTTTGAGCTGTGCTTTGTTGCCTAATGAAGGATTGATTGGCTTTGTTAACACTCAACTCTTACCAGGCATGGTGACACACGGCCTTTAATTCCAGCACTGGGAAGGCAGAGGCAGGTGGATCTGTGTGAGTGTGAGGCCAGCCTGGTCTACAGAGTGAGTCCAGGACAGCCAGGGATACATAGAGAAACCCTGTCTCAAAAAACAAAAACAAAAGAGAACCCAACAATACTCAGCTCTTACTGGGTAAGAACATATTTCAGTGACTGTTGGGTAAACAATCTGGAAATATCAGGTCCTGCAAACTTTTAAGTAAATAAATTAATTAATTTTTTACATGTGACTTTAATTTGGATTAATTAAATATGTTTAATTGTCCATGAAAGTAATTTCTAGACCAAGGAAGATGTCATCTTCCTCTGAGAGGGTTTTTATTACCTTCACCCAGTCGGTCACATGACTAGCTCTATAAGGTGACTTTGGACAACCAAGGGACTCACTGCCAGGTTTCTGGGGGTTGCTTTACATTCAGCACATCCTATCTGTAAAGGTACAAGTGTCTGTTCTCAGGGTGACATTGGAGTCTTTGAGTGATCTGGGTCTCACTTTGGGCAAGTGATGGGCTTCAGCTATAGATTGCTTGACTAGAAGAAGCTCTTTCGAGATGTGCCCACTTCAGTACCAAAGATCAATCAGGCTCCTGTCTGCATGTTTTCAGCTTCTGAGTGCTTACACCATTAGGAAGTGATAAGTGGGGTCAGAACTATCTGAGCTGATTTAAACATTACTCAACTTTTTTGTGTGATGAATTTACATGATATTCCACTAAAGTTCAGAATATTGTGTTTTATGGACCAGTTAAATGAAGAAATGTAGTAACAGTACTTATTCAAAAGCATCAAGTTTGGCTGTTTAGGATAATTAAGAAGGGCAAACTAATAGTCATTCAAATTTATCATCTTGTGAGGTACTAGTATAGTATATCACAGATGTTTTCTAAGTTAATCATAAATCAAATTGCTAAGAGACAAACAGCATTTGCTTATCCAAATATATGGAGATAGATAGTTAGTCTTCAAAAATCTCAAGAGATCTGAAGAATATGGCATTCAATAATGTTCTCTTAACTTAAGATTTTTTTGATATTGAGACATGTCAGCTCCTGACAGCACCCCCTATTCTACTCCAAGTAGATTATGAGCACTGAAGAATCTCCATTTGGAGATGGCTGTATTAGTGGCAAGCTTGTTTCTGGGCAAGAGAAAGCAATTTCTTCAACTGTAGACAGAATATTGTCTGAAAAGGAGAAAATTTTTAGCAGGTAAGCTGACAGCCTAGCTCTGCCAAGACAGGGTGGGCAAGTCCTTCATAATTCCTGCTTTACAATTAATGTCTGTCAGAGATACTAGGCCAAAAGGCTGAAGATAGATGCTCTAATGCATGGAGAGTAATTGGGAACTGTCCAGGCAGTCAGTTGTCTATCATTTCTTAGTTTTGGAAGCTGCTTGCTCTGCACTGCCTGTTTATTCAGGTTTATTTATCCTTCTCAGGTCTCTGATATGGTTGAAGATTAGATACTTACAATCTCACAGCAAAGTTTTAAGGTTTTTAGGAATTAAAAGGATGTTCTAGGTCTAAGAAGATGTATTTAAGTTGGTAATACAAGTTAGGATGGAAACTGAATTAGGTATAGAATTTTGAAGTCATCGAGATATATAATAGAATATTAATATCAGTTGCCAATTACATATGGACTGGACATTGTGAATGTAGGTTATACCTTTTAATTTTAATAATTGTGGTCTAATTGTTCTTATTGTTTTGTATTGGTATTTATTGTTACAAGAAAAAGAGCCTTTTATTGGACTAAAAACGAGAGCTGTTAGGGGGAAAAAGATACACTTTAAATTAAAAAAATAAAAAAGCAGATAAGAGGGTGAGTGGGAAGAGGTTAGAAGGGAGGGTGGGAACAGGAGGGAGAGGAAGGAGGGTAATGTGATTGAGATGCAACTTGAAGAAATAAATAAATGTTGTAAAAAAGAAAGAAAGAAAGAAAAAGCATCAAGTTTGGGAAGAAAATAATAAGTTACCAGGGTGCTGTGCAGTGTGACTGTGTCTTGTCTGTTTTTATATTCACCGAGCTTTTGGTTATGAATTTTTTTTCCTGTACGATCTGGAAGGTTCTTAGCAACAATCTCTTTAAGATTATTTTATCAGTGTACTCTGTACAGTTTTCTTCTGGAAAGTTTGTGAGGTGTATTTTTCCTCTCTATATGGTCTCAGTGCCTCTCAGCTTCTCATGTATTCCTTCATTTAGGCTTTCTAGGCTAGACTTTTGAACTCTTTTAAAATCTCTGAGGCAGTTCATTGTAAATGACACACACACACTTAAATTTTAAAAAAGTAAAAACAAACAATGACACAAAGAAAGAAGGGTTAGGTAGAAATGTAACTTATGAAGGCTACTAAGGAAGAATATTATATAGATTTCTCAGAACATTAAAAAAATAAAACTATATGTAATCCAACAGTCCTATTCCAGACTTCTACCCAAAGAAAATGAAATAAATATCTTAAAGAGATATGTGCATTCCCTGTTCATTCAGCATACTCACAATAGTCAAGAAATAAACAATCTAAACATCATAACTTTTGAATAGATAAAGACAACATAGGAGTGAAAATGAACTATGGAAATAGAACTGGAATCCCAGTAAGTCAGACACAGGACAAATGTCACAACATTTCCTCCATGATATCTAAACAAACACTGTTCTCTTAAAAGTTGAGGGTGGAATGCAGCTTCCAGAGGCCAGTGGTTTTTGGAAGGAAGGAGAAATGGAAGAGGTTCGTCAATGAGCACTAAAGCCATCAATAGAGAGAAGTGTGAAGCTTACCATATGGTGAGTGTATGCACTGGTAATGTACTATACATTTGAAAGAACTGGAAGAATGACTTTTGACAGTTTTCACAGCAAAGAAATGGTCACTAGCAGAAGGACAGATAGTTTTGAATGGATCAATACGTCTCATGCTATGTCGTTAATATGTATTATCTATTTTAGTAAAAAAAAATCAGTATCTCATTCCTTTCTCATGTTTTCCTGTTAATATTTTTAACACATTGAATATAAACTTAGTCTATATCCTATATTCTATAATTCCAATGTTTGATACTGTACAGGCCTTCCTCTGATATCTGATTACAGCTTATTCTAAAGTGGCAGGCTTTTGACATAGGAATACAAAGTAATTTCCTCTCTCCCATAAAGTTCTATCAAGGAAGACTCCATGGAACTACATTTTCATTTTTCCAGGGCACAGTCAGCTAATTTAGTTGTATTATTGAGGCTCTAGTATTACAAATGGCAGAAGCCTTTTCTAAGCCTTAGACATGCTAGCTGTGGGCTCAGGCAAGTATCTCATCAGTCCTGTGAGCACACGGTATTCAGCTGAAGCTTCTCCTAGACTCCTCTTATGCTTTTCTTCTTTGGATACTGGTGGAGTATTGGAGTGACCTTGGGCTTTTATAGAATTTGAGCAAGTACTAATCTGGGAACATCCATTTTTACTAGAATTGTAAAGGCAATTTTAATTGCTTCAATAAATTTGGTTATTATTTTCAGGCTTCTAACTATACATTGCCATGGCGTGAGTGTGTCTTCCTGGTTTGCACAGGGAATCTTAATGTGAAAGTACTCAGACACACAGCCTCCATGCATGGACCACACCTTGAAAACAAGACCCATGGGTAGAATCTGACCTTATAAGATGGGTGAGCAAGTGGATTCTTCCTGTCCTTCTCCACATGGGGCACAGTACTGTCCCTCCATAGAACATATGATGCCTTTTGTTCAGAGAAAGACACTTTGTCAGACATTGAATGCTCTGACACACTGATTTGAACAGCCTTTGTCTTTGAAATAGTAAGAAATCAATACATTTCTGATGTGTACAAATTATCCAGTATTGTGTTCTTTACACTAGCAAAATCACTCTAAAACAGATGTGATTTTCATATTTAACTTTTCTCATTTTCCAATAATCTGATACAAAATTCAGAATATGAAACTAGAATTCAAAATATTTTTAAAGATAATTAATTGAATAAAATAAGTTATTCTGACCTCACAGAGTGAGTTTTATGAAAATATTTTTGGAATATATTATACCAAAGATATTCTTTCGTTAAGGAATGAGATAAATTTCAAATAAAAGAGTGAATAGAATCTTAGATTGTTTTATAACCCAACTGATCAACAGGGATGACACATCAAAGCACTGGGAAAAGATTTATGCTCAGTGATATGTGAACGGAGATATTAACACCTGAGATGAGAACATTAAGCTCAGACACATTACTGTAATGAGACCTGAGATGACAAGTTACTTAATGAACTCCATCAGTTCTCCCAGTGTTTTAAGATTGGTCACTGCACAGGAAAATACATCAGTGCCGGAAGCGCCTCCCCTCCCCCAGTTCAGAGAGAAGATCCAATAAAGTTGTCACCATGCAGGGCCCCAGTGTTCAAAGTTCTAGTGTTATCAAAGGTATGTCCTGAAAAGGTGGGGGGGGATTACAACTTTGCAGTGCTGACGATTGATTCCAGGGTCTGTATGCAGTAGGTGAGTGCTTTTCCAGTCACCTATATCCTCAGCTAAATTACCTTAAATATTCATCAAAGAACTGCTTTCATCAGACTCACTAAGGGAAGCCCACATTATCTCTTCCAGAGAACTAGCACAATAAACCTCTTAGGTAAAGAATGGGTGGAAGTCTTCCTGACAGAAAGCGTGGAAAACACTTCTAAAGTATGTGTTAGGCTGTTATTTACAAAGCTTGCCTGCTGCAAGATATTTGCCCACACTGTGAACCTCAAGATTGTGCACCAGAAAAACCTGTTTCTAGTTGAGGTTTGGGCTCAACCCTAACACACACCCTTAATCCAAGAATTTTCTGATTATTGGAAATAGAATTAAATAAAGTTGACCACAGATCAAGAGGCAGAACAAGCAATCAGTTGACAGGGAGTGAATATAGGGAAAATAAAAATAAAAAAAAAAAGCATGGAGAGTGAGAAGTCCGGAGGATGGATAGGGAGACAGAGACACACAGGATGTAGAAAGAAAGGACATTCAGTTTGAAGGGTTTTAGAGACTGTGTGGAGAAGGAGAATGGGCTTTTCCTTCTGAGTCATTGGTTGAGGAGGTCAGGGTGTCTTGTGGAAGGATGCAAGGAAGGATTAGAGAAGTCAGAGGGGTCAAGGATACCATGAGAAGACCTACAGATTAAACTAACCTGGGTCCATGGGGCCTCACAGAGACTGAGCCACCAACCAAAGAGCATGCATGGGTTGGACCTAGGCCCCCTACAAATATGTAGCAGATGTGCAGCTTGGTCTAAATGTGGGTCCCCTAATGATTGGAGCGGGGGCTGCCTCTGACTCTGTTGCCTGCCTTTGGGTCGCTTTCCCCTAGCTGGGCTGCCTTGTCTGGCCTCAGTAAGAGCTTAGTCCTGTTGTGACTTGATGTGTCGAGGTAGGTTAGTACCCATTGGTGGGGGGAGTCTGCCCTTCTCCTCAGAGAAGGGGAAGAGAAAATGAGGGAAAGGGGGTGTGAGGGTAGGACTGGGAGGAGAGGAAGGAGGCGGGCTACATTTAGGATATTAAATGAGTGAATGAATGAATTTTAAAAAAGAAAATTGAGGGCAGGATCACTAGCTGGCAGCTTCATTCTCTTCAATGCTGTAGTGCGTTCTGACTAAGATGGGTCTTTGAGATCGCAGTTCAGGTCTCTGACATATGTATCCTTATCAATAACAGTCTGATAATCTATGGCCATAATAAGCTTGCTGAATTTACAATTGGATCCCACATCTCACAACTTAATTCCTCCTCCACTTCCTTCTCTTCATCCCTTTCTCCTTTTACTTCTCTTTTTCTCCGTTTTCCATTTTCTTTAGTCTGGGACCCAAGGACACATAATGATGCCTCCCACATTCAGGTGTTCTTCTCTCTTTAGTTAAACTTCTCTGGGAATTTCCTAGGACGTGCTCAGTGTTTTGTCTTTTATGTTATTCCAAAGGTCTGCAGTGAAAATTAATGGTCACGGTGGCCTTACTGAGCAGATGCTAATTTGTTCAGACTATGTGAGCAGGTAAATGCAGGGGACTCAGACACTATCTGTGGTCTCTGGAGATTGGCAACTTCTCTTGCTCTTCTTGGACACCCTCATTCTTGTCTCCAAATGGCCTTGATAAAGCAAAGCTCATGTCTCCTTCTAGAAGAAGAAAGAAAGAAAGAAAGAAAGAAAGAAAGAAAGAAAGAAAGAAAGAAAGAAAGAAAGAAAGAGAGAGAGAGAAAGAAAGAAAGAAAGACAGAAAGAAAGAAAGAAAGAAAGAAAGAAAGAAAGAAAGAAGGAAAGAAAGAAAGAAAAGGCAAAAGGCATCTCTTCAGAAGGCCTTGCCCTTTTTATCTGGAAGGAGGTACCTCTTCCCAGCAAACCTTTCCTCTCATCGCATTATCATAAATGAACCATGTGTTCACACCTGCCTACCATTCTCTAGTAGGAACCTTTCACTAGTTTAATCTCCCAAAGCACTTCCCTTCACAGTGGTCAAGACAGCCCCACCTACTCCCTGGGCAGGACACTTGTACAGGAGCTGGGACCAGCAGATAGATCATGAAATGCAAGAATATTTTAGGATGACAGAGAAGGTGCTGTCTGAATTAAAGCATATTTTTTCTCAAAATGGATTAAGATATATATTTTGTGATTTTGTACTTGAAGTATGCACTTTTCTTGCAAACAAGAGTGAGGAGGTGTGAGTACATTTTATCAAACTTATAGGAAGATGAATTCAAAGAGACATTGTCCAGCCATTAATCTCAATCTTTCCAGAAGTCCTCAAAGCTAAGCAAAGCTAAGCTAAAATCAAAACAACCTGTTTCCACTTAAAAAACCTTGAATAAATTCCTAACAATTTTTGTTACATTCTATTTTTTTCATAGTATAAGAAAGACATGCCTTTAAAATTGTTTAAAATTGAGACCATATCATCCTATTGCTGTGCTGACACAAAAGCGTGTTTGTCAGACTTCTGTTTGTGGGAGAACACAACAGGGTTCTCTGGCTAAGGTTTTAGAGTTTGAAAAACTGAGTGTTCAGTATGAAGTTAAGAAGAATATGAAATTTCACCCTAATTACCAACCAGAGCATTTGTCACAGTCTCCTGCATGTATCCTGACAGAAGCCTGGGAGAGTCATGAGACAGCAGCCAGAGAGAAAACAAGCTCCCCATGCTTTGTCACCTTCCTATGCCCTGACTCCCCCAGAGGATGGGACAGGTGCTAGTGGCTTATGCTTATATGGAGTGCATCATAGGAGAACTCCAAAATCAGGGGACCCCAAGATTTTATGGGATTGTCAATGGAGCTCCCTGCCTCCCCTGGATGGATAGATGGAGGGAGGGAGTGTAAGAAGGGAGAAGGGGCCAGAGAAGGAGGGCAAACTAGGAGCATAGGTGACCACCACATCTGTTATTTGGATGTCTCCAAATCTCTCTCTAGCTTGGAAGGCTGCATGTGGAACAACCCTACCATTGGTTTATAAGACATGGGCAACTGAGGACAGTGAAAAATAACTAGAAAATTGGTTAGCAATGCTGGCCTGACACTGTAGAATGTCAGGCTCAGCAGAAGTTGCTATCATTTATAGAGTGACAGAACTTATATTAAATCCAAATCATAACAATGTAGAGTAGGGACATCAACTTACAACAAAGGAGTAGCTTCAACCAATGGGAAACTCCTCTCTATTTGTCTACCAGCCTGCTTTACAGTTGACATTAAAGGCACAACTTGAAGAGAGGAAGGGGAGAAGGGACATTTAGAATTCACACTAATTTTCCTCAATGGATTGAATGACTATGACTTTTTACTTTTCATAGTGCGGGTTGCTGTAATAGCTAGTGTCAGAAGGTTGTTGGTGGCTTAAAAATGAACTATTTCCCTCAGTGATGGAGGCAAAGATGCACAAGATCCAGATGTCTGATCTTCGTGTCTTTGCCTTTTCTCAGAAAAGCAGTAATCTCACCATGGTGGCTTCATCCTCATGATCCTACCTAAATCTAGTTATTCCCACAGATTAAAGTTTTAACACATGAGCTTTGAGGGACACGCATATGAAGCCCACAGAACTGTGGATGGTGATTTAGTGTATTTTGCTAAATCATTTTTACCGGAAATAATGAATAAATAGAGTACAATAAGTCATATTTCAGCCTTTGGCTTTCGACCTACCTGATTTAATAACTCAGAGTGAAGCCACTTGAATTACATACTATTTTTGGATATTCCAAAATGTTTGGTTTGCATGCATGTGTCAGAGAGAAGCAAAGCGGTGGGATCTTCCTGCTCCTCAGGTTACCCGTGCAGTCATTTCTCCAGATCTCTGTGCTTTGCCTGCCCTTGTCTCTAGCGGTGACTGACTTTGCAATGCTGCATGAATCCTGCATGAAGTGAACTTGGGCTTAGTACTCTATGAGCCAACAACAACAACAACAAAAGAATTATGAATTTAGTATTGCAGAGAAAGGATAAATGCAACAAGCTTTATATTGTATACAAAATTCTTTAAATATCTTTTACATAGACTGATATTTTGTATTTGTTACTTTGCATTGGGGTTGTGATGCCAGGTGTGAGTGAGCAAGACAGAGCTTTCACGTTTAGAATTGATGTTAGGTTGTCCTGTTAGCTTTTCTTCCTGATGATACTTTTTGAAGGACTTTCTGTCACCACTGGGCCTCAAAAGGAGGACTCAAGTCACAGGGAGTGCACTGTTTGGTAACACATTCAGATCTGAAGGTGATTGCTTGGATAAGCAGATAGTTTTGATAACTAAATGTGTAACACATTTTATTTGTTCTACTTTGTTATTGGAAGAGGAAGAATACTATTTTAGAAGACAGATGGCTGCAGAAGATAAGATAAACTTCTTTATAAAATTCTCAGTAATGTTGTAAGAAATGGATCTGGGGTCTCAAGAAAATGACCATGCAGTCCAAAGTATTTCAGCAAGGCAGATAGTTTTACTTCTGCAGAAAGGTATGTCATAGCAAGTAAGCAAACCCACCTAGAAGGGCTTCCACTGGGTTTTTATTTCTAAAGCTAAGGAGTCCTGCACTTCACTTTGAGTGGGAAAACTTGACCTTACATTCTTTTTTAGTGTTTATTTATTACTTCAAGTTATATCTCCATCACAGTGCCCTCTTTCTATCCCTCTTGGTGCCACCCTCCCACTCTCTCCCCCTATTTCCTTCCTATCCCATTCCTCCTCCAGAGTGGAGTGTTCCTATATATCAGTCCCCATCCCAGTTCAGCAATCATATGAGGGCTAAGAGCTTCCCCATACACTGGGGGCCTACATGGCAGCTCCACTAGGGGAAAGTGTCCCACTAACAGGTAACAAAGTCTATGTTCCTGTTCCTTTTGGTGTGTTGGTTGTAGGACAGTTGTAACAGTAAATTTTTATTTATCAAACATATATTTATTAATACTTAACAACTACCTAACAATTACCTATAAAAGTTCCTAAATCCTAAACCCAAACCCTAACTCTAAGACCTAATGTAAATAATACCTATAAAACAAACACTTAATACTAATTTAAAGTTTCTTAAAAGGATATTTTCTCAGATTAACTTTTGGTGTGGATCTGTTCAGGTGGCTGATTCCCGCCAAGTCTTTCAGTCTTATAGTCTGTGAGTCTTATTAGTCAGATCTTAAGATCAGTTTATAAATTTGATCTGCTAATCAGTCAAGACTTGTCTCTGCAGTCCTAGGTCCAAATAATTCACAATTGGAAGCTCCTCCAAATCCATCATTTGCTCACCGTTTCTGTGTTCTGGCTCAGGTGCTCTGGACTGCAGCAGCTTTCCTAGTTGTACCAATGGTCCAACTCTGCCAAAAGGCATATTTTCTCATGCTTTCCAACTATGTGGATCACTGACAGGGAACACAAGATGACGAGGTCTCTTGGATGGTGAGGCAGGAGGAATGAGCTCTGACCATGTGAATCTTAACTTAAATCTCACCTGTTGTAATGAATTGCAGTGTGATTTTCGGCAGAAGTTTTTGAGCACTTCTAAGTCATGCCCTTGGGCAATGTGACCCTCTATAGCTTTCCCTGCAGAGGGGTCAAGGAGAAGCAGGAAGTCAGGAGATTTCGTGATCTGCTGTGAAAATCTGGAGTTCTTTTTGAGAGCGTTGTTGCTATGGTTCCTGGCAGGCTTGTTCTAAGGCACACCCCCACAACAGTGTGTCATCTGGTCCCATGATCTGCTTTTTGGTGGGCTCTCAAGGAAACACCACTTCTGGATGTTAATCTTTTACCTGAGAGTCCAGGCTTTTGCTATTCCATGATCCCTATGCTGCTAAATGCTATCACTAACCCCACCATAGATAGTTATCCTACACTACATGGCTAAAATCCAATTAAAGTGAATGGATGCCATGTAGATCCTTCTGAGTCTGGATTAGCTCATTCATGCCTAAACCTATGGGACACAATGAAAATAGTGCTACAAGGAAAGTTCATAGCACTAAGTGCCTTCAAAAAGGAAATTGTGACAGTTCATATTTGTGAATTAACAGCAGTACTGGAAAAGCTAGGAAAAAAAAAGAAGCAAACACCCCCAAGAGGAGTAGATGTGGAAATCATCAAACTTAGGACTGAAATCAACAACTTAGAACCAAAAAGAATAATACAAAGAATCAACGAAACCAAGAGTTGGTTCTTTGAGAAAATCAACAAAATAGACAGACCCTTAGCCAAACTGACCTCACATTCTTATACTACTGGCTAAAACAGTTTGCAGGGAGACATGAAACTTGAGCACATATTTTGATTTGACCCCAAAGGAATTTGAATTTCTGCCAAGTAGCTTAGTTTGCAATTATTTTTTTCAATGGTGCTTTATTTAACACTTTGGTAGAAAAGGCAGTATATTTTGTTTAGATTTCCTACATACTAGCACACAGCCTGTCTTCCTGAAGGCTCTGTAAGTGAACCCTCAAGTCTATGGCCTTAGGGGTATTGTAGACTGACTCTTTACGGACCTGTGAATGTGGCCTCATTCTGGTCACTCACTCAGCTAATTCTGATAAAGCTGCCACCCTGTGCCATATACTGTACAAGGAACTGAGGCCAGGCCCTGTCACCATGAAGAGTTCACAGCCTAGTGTGAAGGACAGACAGAGGAAGAAGCTCATGCATCTTACTAGTGAGCAAGTGACAGTGATGAAGATAGTGGCAGTTCCAAGACAGTATGAGGGTCTGCAAGGGGTGGCAGTATAAGTGAGGTCCAATATAAAAGGAAGTGGGGGACAAGATTGCCTCAGACAAAAAGAGTATGTGTGAAAGAATGAAATAAAGAGAGAGAGATCAAACAAAAACTTAGGAAAGTGCAGAGGGACTAAGGTATGAGAAGAAATGAGAAGAAGGGGTCACATAGGACAAGGCCACAGTGAAGCATAAGCTTCACAATGAGGTGTCAGAATGTGACTGGGGATGATAGTGCGTTCCAGGAAATCCTGGGCCTGGGTGATGACCATGTTGGGAACAGACTACCACTTTGGAAGAGTTATTCTTACAGGGTAAAGAATTTTGGTTCTTGTAAGTCACTGCAGTAGTAGGCTATGAAGTGAAAATTTTTGTGTGATGATCTATAAGGAAGTACTTCTACAGAGAACACACAGGAAAGTGGGAACACAGCTGCCACCATGTCCTAGATCAGCCTGGCCCAAATAGGAGGCCCTGACAGTGGAATGTGACCAGCTGCCCAAAAGGCACAAGGTGTTCCTATTTGGGTTGGCCATGGCTCATGAGTTCTCCCTGGGAAACTTGAACTTCCAAATGGATCCAGTGCTGCTTATCTTCAGGGACACTGTCCCAGTTGGCCAAGAGCAGCTGTCCAAGGGTAACTCATGAACAAGTCAGAGGAAGTAAGTTCCAGAGATGCTGAGTGAGTACAAAAGGACACCAGGAAACCTGGCAGAGAACCAGCATTGTCCCCACTGTCCAGAGAGGTGGGCAGACAAGAAGGAATAACATAAGATTCAGCAGAGCATAGTAAACATTGAATGACATAAGCTTAAATCATTAAGAACAATATTTAAGAAGAGAGATGGCTGTAGCCAAGGACATGTTCTACTTTGTAAAGCTCATGTAAAATTTATAGCAACTTTGTGAGAACACCCCAGTCTTCAAAGTGGTGAACAAACCAACAGAAATATTTCCAATTGGAAGACACAGTCCCAAGTAGGGTGGAACTGAAGAGATAATTGTAAAGCACCCTTTCTCCAGTAAGAAGCTGAGTGAACTATTGGCTTTTAGATAATTAATTTTTGACATATAGACTCACTCTCCCTGATTGGGCTGAAATTCCATATGTAGACAAGGCTGACCTATAATTCAGAGAGATCTGCCTGCCTCTGCCTTTGCTGGGATTAATGGTTTGTGGTGCTGAATTTATTTTTTAAATGAGCCCCAGTGGAGAAAGATTGAAAAGGTCTATGTGGACATCTCTTCTGTTCTCTTTTTTAGCTAATCTCTTGGGGTTTATTTACTAAAAGGAAGATAACATATTAATTTTTCTGAAATTGTTGGTTAGATGCCCTTGGAAAAAGCAAACATATGAATCACGAAATTAGTCTTATTAGCTGATAGTAAAATTCTGTTGTCTCTCTGAAATATTTCTTTGGCTGTTCTAGCTGGCTTCACTAATGGAAAGACTGGCTGGAAAAGTGTGTAGGAAACATAGTGTACTGATCCCATTTGATAATTCTCTCTAGAGTTCCTTGGGGGAAACACATATCTGAAAATGGAATTTTTATAACATTCTCAAAATAGCCCTTGAATAACTTAGAAAATGCATTTGTCAATGAGTCCTTTGTCCAATGTGTATTTTGCAGAACCAGTCAGTACAGACACACTGAAAACATTCCTGTCTTTGGGAATCAGCAATATTTCTTTAGAAACAGGACATATAGGACATGGCTTTCCAGAATATAAGTCAAGTGTATAGGATCAAGCTCCTGTTGCTTAGGGCAGATAGAAAGTGCTGAAATGAGGCATTTTATTTACCTATCCATAAAATTCATACCTATCATCAATTTCTTTTTAACTTGATTTTCTTTTGGGAGTAGCAAGAAGCCCAAACAAAATCCAGCTTTCTTTCTGTTTCTAAACCTTCCTTGTTTGATGGGGTGGTGTTAAGCATTCTAAATGTTGGTGTTAAGCATTCTAAATGTTGATTGGTCCTGCTTGCTGGCTGTTACTTACTTTGTCTCTGATTGGTTAAATAAATGCTGAGGCCTGGAGATTGGGCAAACACGGAGGTAGGCAAGACTAAGGTGCTCAGGCTTTTTGAGAGAGAGAGTATCTTGTGGGGAAGAAGCCTCAGAGGAGAAGCAAGGAGCAAACAAGGAGGACACACCATGGGGTAGATTAAAGAAGATCCTTCCAGGTGGCTGGGAACATCACCATCATAGCTTGGAGAATAATAGTCCAAAGGGACATAGGTATATATTGGATCATATTTGGGTAAGAGAATTATGAGCTAGCTTAGATGGGTTAGGATTGTACAACTCAGGCCTAGGCTTGTGAAAATCCATGTGGTGTCTGTGTGTATATTCATTCATTTTATTTTATTTTATTTTATTTTATTTTATTTTTTGCCTGAACTGCTTCTTTTTAAAAAAATTTATTTATTTATTGCTTTAGGTTAAATCTTTATCATAGTGTCCTCTTACTACCACTCTGAGTCCCGCCCTCCCACCCTCTACCCCCTAACCGTCCAATCCCACTCCTCTGGAGTGGATTGTCCCTACATAACAATTCCCTGCCTCAGTTCAGCAGTCATATGAGGGCCAACAGCCTCCTCATATACTAGGGCCCTACAAGGCAGTACCACTAGGGAAAGGTGTCTCATTTGACAGGGAGGAAAAAAAGTCAATGTCCATGTTCTCTGTGGTGTGTTGGTTGTATTATAGATATCCTGTACTATATAGCTAAAATCTGACTATAAGTGAATAGATGCCATGTGCATCCTTCTGAGTCTGGGTTAGTTCACTCAGGATGAGCTTCTCTAGTTCCATCCATTTGGCTGAAAATTGCATAATTTCATTGTTTCTGATAGCTGAGTAGTATTCCATTGTGTAGATGTACCACAGTTTTTTAATCCATTCTTCAGTTGAGGGGCATCTGGGTTGTTTCCAGTTTCTAGCTATTACAACTAAGGCTGCTATGAACATAGATGAGGAAACTTCCTTATGATTCTGGGCATACATTTGGATGTATGTCCAGAAGTGGTATGGCTGGGTCCTGAGGCAGAGGTATTCCAAGTTTTCTAAGATATCACCAGAATGTCCTCCATAGTGGTTGCACAATCCTGCACTCCCACTAGCAATGGAGGAGGGTTCCCCTTTCTCCACACCCTCGCCAGCATGTGCTGTCATTTGAGCTTTTGATCTTAGCCATACTAACAGGTGCGAGATGGAATCTTAGAGTCCTCTTGAGTTGTATTTCTCTGATGGTTAAGGATGCTGAGCATTACTTCAGGTGTCCCTCAGCCTTTAGGAATTCCTCCTTTATGAATTCTCTGTTTAGCTCTTTTCCCCGTTTTTTAATTGGATTATTTGGTTTCTTGGCATTTAATTTCTTGAGTTCTTTGTAAATTTTGGATATTGTCCTCTGTCAGATGTGGGGTTGGTGAAGATATTTTCCCAATCTGTAGGCAGCTGTTTTGTTCACATGACAGTGTCTTTTGCCTTCCAGAAGCTTTTCAGTTTCATGAGGTCCCATTTATTGATTGTTGGTCTTAGGTCCTGAGCTGCTGGTATTCTGTTCAGGAAGTTATCACCTGTGCCAATGATTTCAAGGGTTTTTCCCACTTTCTCTTCTAGTAGATTTAGTGTGACAGGGCTTATGCTAAGGTCTTTGATCTACTTGAACTTAAGTTTTGTACAAGGTGATAAGTATGGGTCTAATTTCATTCTTTTACAAGTGGACATCCAGTTGGACCAGCACCATTTGTTGAAGATGCTGTCTTTTGTCCATTGTGTAGTTTTGGTTTCTTTGTCAAAAATTAGGTGGCCATAGGTGTGTGGGTCCATTTCTGGGTCTTCAATTCAAATCCATTGATCTACTGGTCTGTTTCTATACCAGTACCATGCCATTTTTATTACTATTGCTCTCTAGTGCAGCTTGAGATCTGAAATGGTGATACCTCCAGATTTTTTTTTATTGTACAGGTTTGATTTAGCTATTCTGTTTTTTGTTGTTGTTGTTGTTGTTGTTGTTCCATATGAAATTGAGAATAGCCTTTTACAGGTCTATAAAGAATTGTGTTGGTATTTTGATAGGAATTGCATTGAATCTGTATATTGCTTTGGTATAATGGCCATTTTTATTATGTTGATCCTACCTATCCATGAGCATAGGAGATCTTTCCACCTTCTGATGGCCTCTTCAATTTCTTTCTTCAAGGGCTTGAAGTTCTTGTTGTGCAGGTCCTTTACTTGCTTTGTTAGAGTTACCCACAGGTATTTTATATTGTTTGTGGGTATTGTGAAGGGAGTTATTTCCCTTATTTCTTTCTCAGCCCATTTATTTGTTGTATAAAGAAGTGCTTCTGATTTTTTTGAATTAATTTTGTATCCAGCCACCTTGCTGAAGGTGTTTATCAGCTGTAAGAGTTCTCTGGTGGAATTTTTGGGGTTGCTTATGTATACTATCATATCATCTGGAAATAGGGATAATTTGACTTCTTCGTTTCCAATGTTTATCCCCTTGATCTCCTTTAGTTGTCTTATTGCTCTAGCAAGAACTTCAAGTACTATATTGAAGAGATATGGTGAAAGTGGACATTCTTGCCTTGTCCCTGAGTTTAGATGAAATGCTTCAAGTTTCTCTCCATTTAATTTAATGTTGGATACTGGCCTGCTGTATATCACCTTTATTATTTCTAGGTATGGTTCTTGTATGCCTGTTCTCTCCAGAACTTTTAGCATGAAGGGGTGTTCGATTTTGTCAAATGCTTTTTCCACATCTAGCAAGATTATCATGTGGTTTTTTTTCTTTCATCTTGTTTATATGGTGAATTACATTGATGGTTCAACAACCATCCCTGCATTCCTGGGATGAAGCCTACTTGATCATGCTGTATGATACTTTTGATGTGTTCTTGGATTTGGTTTGCTAGTATTTTATTAAGTATTTTTGCATCTATGTTCATGAGGGAGATTGATCTGAAGTTCTCTTTCTTTGTTTGGTCTTTGTGTGGTTTAGGAATCAGGGTGACTGGGCCTCATAGAATGAGTTTGGCAGTGTTCTTTCTGATTCTATTTTGTGAAAGAGTTTGAAGAGTATTGGTATTAGCTCTTCTTTGAAGGTCTAGTAGAATTCTGTACTGAAACCATCTGGCCCTGGGCTTTTTTTGGTTGGGAGATTTTGAATGACTGTTTCTATTTCCTTAGGGGTTATAGGGCTGTTTAATCTGTTAACCTGATCTTGATTTAGCTTTGGTAAGTGGAATCTATCAAGAAAATTGTCCATTTCACTTAAGTTTTCAAATTTGGTGGAATATAGATTGTTAAAGTAGGACTTGACGAATTCTCTGGATTTCCTCAATATCTGTTGTTATTTCTTCCTTTTCATTTCTGATTTTGTTGATTTGGGTTTTTTCCCCCTCTGCCATTTAGTTAATTTGGCTAAGGGTTTGTCTATTTTGTTTATTTTCTCAAAGAACCAACTCTTGGTTTCATTGATTCTTTGTATTGTTCTTTTTGTTTCTAAGTTGTTGATTTCAGCTCTAAATTTCATGATTTCCTGCCTTCTTCTCCTTTTGGGAGTGTTTGCTTCTTTTTTTCCCCCAACTCATACAGTTTAGCTGTTAATTCTCTAATATGAGCTGTGACAATTTTCTTTTTGAAGGCACTTAGTGCTATGAAATTTCCTCGTAGCACAGTTTTCATTGTGCCCCATAGGTTTGCGTATGTTGTGCCTTCATTTTCGTTGGATTTTAAGAAGTCTTTGATTTCCTTCTTTATTTCTTCCCTGACCCAGTAGTCATCAAGTAAAGAGTTGTTCAATTTCCATGTATGTGTAGGCTTTCTGTTGTTTCTGTTGTTGTTGAAGTCCAGCCTTATTCCATGGTGGTCTGATAAGATACAAGGGGTTATTTCAATTTTCTTGTATCTGTTGAGGCTATCTTTGTGTCCAACTATATGGTCAATTTTGGAAAAGGTTCCATGAAGTGCTGAGAAGAAGGTGTATTTTTTTGTGTGTGTGTGTTTGGGTGAAATGTTCTTTAGATATCTGTTAGAACCATTTGGTTCATGAGCTCTGTTAGACTCATTATTTCTCTGTTTGGTTTCTGTCTTGATGACCTGTCCATTGTTGTGAATGGGGTGTTGAAGTCTCCCACTATTAACGTGTGGGGATCGATGTGTGATTTAAGAATTTCTTTTACAAATGTAGTTGCCTTTGTATTTGGGGCATAGATATTCAATGTTGAGATGTCCCCTTGATGAATATTTCCTTTAACGACTATTGTAACCGAATTTTTAAACTATTATTTATTTAACACTTATTTATTTATTAATAAATTCACTTACAACAAACACCAACAATTTCTTAATCATTAATCCTACAAATTCCTACAACCCCTTTAACCTATCCACTAAACCTATTGATAATTATAACAACTACTTTCATAACCTTTGAGAATGACACAGTCCCTGGGGCAGGTCCTCAGTCATCAGGAACACAGTCTTGGTTGTAGATTCTTTAACACACTTAGCAGTCCTTTTTCTGGATCTCTCAGATGCAGGTTCATCAGGGTAAGTTGGTTATTGCAGTCTCACCTTAAATAAGGCTTCATGCTTTCTTCTCTGTGGGAGACCCCAGCCGTCTGCAGGCCAACTTACTTCTTTTGAATCAGGAACTCAGCTGCTCTGCCTCAGTCCTTAAAGCCAGGCACAGTTTTCCCTAGGCCACTGATCGGACAGATCAAACCCCTCCAGGCAAAAGCTGAGCCACAGGGTCCAGTCCTTGGCCTTTTGGTGTCTTGCTCAGGCTTTCTTTGCTCACCGGCTTCTTTCTGTTTCAGGGAGAGAGCTGGCCATCAATGGCCAGCCCTTTTTTCAGCAGGACTCTTGGAGCTCTCTAGTATCAGGGGCCTCTTCTTTTTCTGGGATCCATGCACTGTCCTTAAATAGGAGGAACTCTGTTTCAGCTTAATTTGGGCTCTGCCCACTTAGCAGCTGAAAACAATGTCAGACCAGATACTTTGTTTCTTCAAGTCCAGTAAGTCTTTCCTCTTTTCCTGACTTCAAACTTGTTTTTCAGTCTATTGAGTCTTTCCTGTTTTTCCTGACTTCAGCCTTGTTTTTCAGACTATTAAGTCTTTCCTGTTTTTCCTGACCTCATGCTGATAATGCTGTTCATGCCCCGAATTAAGAGACAGTATCAGAAACTCCTATATATTTTCTAAATCTAATTTATCTAACCCCTACAGACTATATCATGCCCTTCTCTATCTTTTTTGATTAATTTCAGTTGTAAGTCTATTTTATTTGATATTAAGATGGCAACTCCAGCTTGCTTAGTGAGATGTGTTTCCTGTATGTAGCAAAATGATGGGTCTTGTTTACGGATCAAATCTGTAAACCTGTGTCTTTTTATTGGGGAGTTGAGTCCATTGATGTTGATGGATATTAGTGACCAGAGGTTGTTATTTCCCATTATTTTGGTGTAGGTGGTGGTCCTGTGTTTCTTTTGGTTTAGCTGCAGTGGAATTTTCTGTTTCCTCTGTTTTCTTGGGTGTAGTTATCTTCTCTGGGTTGGAATTTTCCTTCTAGGATCTTCTGTAGTGCTGTATTTGTGGGTAGATATTGTTTCAATTTGATTTTGTCCTGGAATATCTTGTTTTCTCCATCTATGTTGATAGATAGTTTTGCTGGGTATAGTAGTCTGGCTGGGCACCTATGTTTTCTCAGGGCTCGTAAGGCATGTGTCCAGGCCGTTCTGGCTTTTACAGTTTCTGAGGAGAAGTCAGGTGTAATTCTGATGGGTCTGCCATTATATGTTATTTGACCTTTTTCTCTTACAGCTTTTAATATTCTTTCTTTGTTCTGTACATTTGGAGTTTCAATTATTATGTGGTGAAAGGAGTTTCTTTTCTGATCTAATCTGTTTGATGTTCTGTGAGCCTCTTGGAATTTTATTGGCATCTTTTTCTTATGTTTGGGAAGTTTTCTTCTATGGTTTTTTGAAGATGTTTCCTTGACCTTGGAGTCAGCAGTCTTCTCTTTCCTCTATACCTATAATACTTATGTTCCGTCTTTTCATTGAGTCTTTGATTTCTTGGATGTTCTGGGTGAGACTTTTTTAGCTTTCTCATTTTCTTTGGTTGTTGTACTGATTTCTTCCATTGAATCTTCCATGCCTGAGATTCTGTCTTCCATCTCTTGTATCCTATTTTCGATATTCATGTCTGTAATTCCTGTTCTCTTCCCTTGATTCTCCACTTCCGTTCTTATCTCTATCTGTGTTTTTATTGCTTCCATTTCCAGTTTCATGTCTTGAAAGATTTTATTCATTTTATACATTTCCTACTCCAATTTGCTTGTCTTTGTCTGGAAATCTTTCATATCTTTTAACTCTTTCATTGCCTTGTTTCTTTCCTGTTCAAGTTGAACCACTTTGGCTTAGAGCTCTCTAATGGTATTCTCTGTTGCTTTCACTTGTAAAATTGTGGACTCTTTGAATTCCTTCATAGACTTAAATTCTTCTTTAAAGGACTCTATCACTTTCCAGAATGTATAGTTGTTATCGTTTTCATGTATTTCTGCTGTGGTGAAGTGGTCAGACCTTGCTGTACTAGCATAGCTGCATTTTATTGGAGTTATATTTCCCTGACTTTTGTTGTTTCTGTTTTTTTTTCACTGACCTTTAGCCATTTGGTTGTTCTTAGCTGTTTGTTCCTGGTTTCTGCTGTGCTTGGTGCCAAGAAGGGCACTTTGGTGTAGCAGTTGTATCACTTGGTGATCTGTAGCTTTCCACAGGCTGGATGGGGCCTTGTGTGGAGGCTCTCAGTGTGTCTCTCAGAGCTCACCCCTTCCTGTTTTGTCCCAATTGGGGACTCAGGTCAGGGGTTGTGGTGGGATGTGTTCCTATAGGTTACTTGGATCCAACTGGTCTTTGTAAAATTACAGTTCAGGTTGACAGGCCACAGACTGTTGGGCGATGTTGTAGCTCCAGGGTCAATGTGCATCTAATAGCCAGAAGCACTGTGAGCTGGTGCAGCCAACTCCTAGGCAATGAGGAATGGCCCAGGATTGTTTCACTGCTCACAAGTCAGAGCTCTCTGTGTTGCACACTGGGTATTCAGCATGTAGTGGCTCTGCTGGTATGGTCCTGTGTGTCCAGGTACAGATGCTGTAGACTTTGGAGGTCCCAAGTTTGGGGGTTGAGTCTGCCAGATGGAGTCCTGAAAGGACCCGACTCCATGCCCTTAAGGTGAGTCACTCAGAAGTGCCCCCCTTGGCTAAAACCTCACTATTCCAGAAGTGGAACTATATATGCTGAAGATCTGGTTTCTCGCCAGAAGGGCCAGCACTAGCAAAAGAGTATGATATTAACCCCATAACCTGCCCAGGGCTTGAACCCTGTAGAGAACAAATCTGCCTTCCAACCTGGCTGCCCACCTTTCTGCCACTCTCACCACTCCACCTATGTATGAGCTGACTTTGGATACTGGCAATTGGGGCCACTGTCTTCCAAGATCAGGTACACTACAGTGGAGTGTACCTGCTGCTGGAAATGTATCCCACTGCTCTGTCCAGTTGCAGTGTTCTTCCCAGTGACCGTAAATCCAATAGAGGGGCCTGTATGTGTGTCCAACACCCCTCTGGAGAAGCACAAACATGCTTGCACTTTCTAAAATGCTGCTGTGGACCAGGCGGCCTCTCTGCTGCCCTGCTGTTCAGATTGCACTGTGGTTCTGCTCAGAGTGTATTCTGATCCCACAGCTCTGCCAGCCCTTTGCTAAATAGCCAGAAAGTCTGTGTGGGATCTGGGATCCCAGGAGGCTGGTGAGTAACCCTGTCTGGGGTTTGGAGCTGCCCGCTGGGCATTTTAGTGGCTCTTACCCTTTCCCTCTCCTGGTGACGATTCCCGATTCCCGGATTTAGTGTCTTCTGCGGTTCCTACTGGTCTGTTTTTCTGAGTGTTGGAGAGAGGGGAAGAGGGTTCTACCCAGGGACTTTTAATGGTCCCTGGGTTGCTGGCTGAAACCCAGTGGGTTCGCAACACTCAGATTGCTGCTTAGCATCTTATAATCCCTGTGGCATTATAGCTATTTTCCCCATGTTCAAAACGCATCTGTGAGGGCCACCACCATCTTGGACCCCTTGTGTATTCATTTATAATGGCGGGTTAAAGATTAACACTGCTGACCCAATTAAAGATAATATAAATACTGGTTAAATAATTTAATTAGCCATTTTTCTACATATGGTGCACAGCGTATGGCAATTAGAATCCATGCTTACAGCCCGAGAAAGCCCAGATGAAAGGTAATTTCCTAGCCAATGAGCGGAGAGCCAATCCCAAATACATTTCAAAGGAGCAGATCCCTTAACAAAATCTACTGCCTTACAGCAAAGGTGGAAAGCTTAGCTCTCCTTATATGCTAAATAACCAGCAGCCTTCTAAACAGAGCTTGAGAATGGAATTAATCACTAGATTAAAAATGGAGAAATTCATAATGTCTCAATATGTTTGGATTCCAATTGAGTTTGTTTCTCTTAACATACAGATGATTTTTACACTGACAATTGTGGTTCCATGTATACTTTTGAGAAAGATCTAGGATTGGCTTAAAGAAGAGAGCTTACAGATGGAATGCTAAGTTGCTGACAATAATAATGGGAAAGGAAAAAGGTCCTTTCTGATAGATAAGAAATTGATGGCAGCTGGAGCTCACAAATGCCTGATTACTAAATACTTATCAAGTGTATCTGGAAAAGGCCCACCAAGGAAATGCAGCTGAAGCTAGATTCCAGGGAATAATGAACAGAGCTTTAATTACAACATGGGATGGCAATTAGATCAAGATTTTTGGAATGTTCTTGTTTCTTTGCTTGAATTTTATTTAGATGTATTTGATTTTGCTATATTGGTGAGAGGTAAAAGGGATATTTTTGTTGTTTGGGAATGCTAAAATATAAGATATTTTTAAAGATATAAATAAAAGGGGTCACAAGCCAGTCTCCTTAGATGTGGGGCTCCCACAGGAGAACTGGTTTCAAGAGAGATTTTAGGCCCTAAGGGAGATATGTTAATCATTGGGTGTGATGGTGCATGCCTTTAATGCCAGCATTTGAGAGACAAAGACAGGTGGATCTCTGACCTTCACCAAGGTCACCCTGGTCTACAAAATAAGTTCAAGGCAAGGATATACAGAAAAATCCTGTCTCAAAAGAAAAAATAGAAAGATATGTTAATTGTGAGAAATTATATATTTTCCGAGCAAAGGTACCAAATGACAAAGAAGACAAGACAAGCCCAGATGGTCCAGCTCACAGACTATTCCAGCCAAGACTTCAATGAAGCTCTGAACTTTCCCATCCAAAGTTCAACTTCGGACTACAAACTGCTCAGGACATTCAAATTGCTGAGCACACAGAGACTGGACACAAATGTTACTATTAAATTGCTTAACCATTTTTTCCCATTTTATTTGGGCCCCCAAACAGGTTTTCTACATCCCAATTTAGCAGGAAGTAGTTTTAAGAGAGTGATGCCCCATTCCTAAAAGGTGGGGGGATAATATTTTGGTCATTTGATATGTTATAGATGTTGTTTAGGGGGATTGGTTACAAATTGTTAAATGGTCTTAGTAAGCAAAGTTTAGGAGGTTAGACTCAAGGACTTTCCTTTTTCTTTTTCTTTTCTCTATCTTTCTTTCTCTCTTATATAGGGGGAAAGGACTTGAAAAGAAAAAGAAGGGAAATATATGTATATAATATAGAAATGATAAGATGTAAGGATAGATTATTGAATCTGTTCTGAAACTTAAAACTATTGTTATTCTTTTTTTTTTTTTGATTTTTGTTTTTTTGAGACAGAGTTTCTCTGTATAACAGCTCTGGCTGTCCTGGACTCGCTTTTGTAGACCAGGCTGGTCTCGAACTCACAGAGATCTGCCTGCCTCTGCCTCCCAAGTGCTGGGATTAAAGGCGTGCGCCACCACCGCCTGGCTACTATTGTTATTCTTAAAATAAGGTTATCGTTTGATACATTGGTATAGAATTTTGTATATTGATAAAAATAAGATTAGTTTTGATAGAATTTTACAGTTTGCTTGTTCAAAGATGATAGATAGATTTATAAATCAATAGATATCTTCAAAATCCTCAGAGATGTACAGAAAATGGCATTTAAAGATATTATTATTTTAAGAATTGTTTGACTTAAGACAGTCAGCTCCTGACAGCTCCCATTTGACTTGGAAGAAAACAATGATCATCAAAAAGAAATATTCCATCAGGAGATAATTCCTACTGGACAAAAATGTCCCTGCTCTCTCAACAGACTATATACAGTCCAAAGATGGGCAAGAGCTTAAATGCAGGTAAGTTGATGTCCTGGTTCTGCAGAGACAGAGTGGGAAAATCCTTATTTCCTTCTACACAATTATGTCTGTGAGATATGCTTGGCCAGAAGGCTGAAGATGATGCTCCAATGGTATCAAGAGATATTTGGGGCTGTCTAGGCAGCAAACTGTCAATTTTTCTTTTTGAAAGCTGCTTTTTTGTGCTTTCTATTCACTTAATAACTTTATCCCTTCTTATGTCTTTGATGGGGTTAAAGGCATAATAACTATAAATTTCAATTAAACATTATGTGTGTACCTTTTATATATGGTTTTCTTGATTGTTTCATATTTGTTCTTATTGTTTTTACTATATGAGTTTAAAAAATTAGCCTTTTGTTAGACAAAAGTAGGGAAATGATGGGGTGGTGTTAAGCATTCTAAATGTTGATTGGTCTTGTCAGCTGTCTGTTACTTACTTTGTTTCTGATTGGTTAAAATAATGCTGAGGCCTGGAGATTGGGCAAAGATGGAGGTAGGCAGGACTAAGGTGCTCGGGCTTTTTGAGAGAGAGTATCTTGAGGGGGAAGAAGCCTCAGAAGAGAAGTGAGGAGCAAACAAGGAGGACACACCATGGGGTAGATTCAAGAAGATCCTTCCATCTGGCCTGGAACATTGGCATAGCTTGGAGAATGATAGTCCACAGGGATGTATGTATATATGGGGTCATATTTGGGTAAAAGAATTATAAGCTAGCTTAGATGGGCTAGGATTGTACAATTTAGGCCTAGGCTTGTTAAAATCCACGTGGTGGTGTCTGTGTGTATTCATATAATGGTGGGTTAAGGATTAATACCACAAACCTAGGTAAAGATAATATAAATACTGGTTAAATCATTTAATTAGCCATTTTTTCTACACTTGACCATAGTTGAGGAGATGTCCTTGTGGTTTGGTGAGGAATCTTTTGGATGTATGCCCAGGAGTGGTATGGCTGGGTCTTGAGGTAGAGCTATTCCAAGTTTTCTAAGATATCACCAGACTTATTTCCATAGTGGTTGTACAAGTTTGCACTCCCACCAGCAATGGAGGAGTGTTCCCCTTTCTCCACAACCTTGCCAGCATGTGCTGTTATTTGTGATTTTGATCTTAGCCATTCTGACAGATGTGAAATGGAATCTCAGAGTCATCTTGAGTTGCATTTTTCTGATGATTAAGGATGTTGAGCATTTCTTCAAGTGTCTCTTGGATGTTAGAGTTTTCCTCTGTTGTGAATTCTCTGCTAACTCTTTACCCATTTTTTGATGGGGTTATTTGGTTTCTTGGTGTTTAATTTCTTGAGTTCTTTATAAATTTTGGATATTAACCCTCTGTTGGATGTAGTGTTGGTGAAGATCTTTTCCCAATCTGTAGGGTGTCATTTTGTTCTAATGACAGTGTCCTTTGCCTTACAGAAACTTTTTAGTTTCATAGGGTCCCATTTACTGACTGTTGGTCTTAGAGCCTGAACTATTGGTGTTTTTGTTTGTTTTTTTGTTTGTTTTTTTGTGTGTGTAGATGTCATGTAGGCCCCCAGTGCAAGAGGAAGCTCTTAGCCCTCATATGACTGATGAACTGAGGAGGGCTGAGATGTAGGGGCACTCCACACCAGAGGAGTAGGATAGGTGGGAGGGGGGGTAGAGGGTGTGAAAGAGGCTAATGGGTGGGAGGGTTGAACTGGGAGGGGTGGAGGGAAGGGGCTGTAATGGATATGTAATTTGAAGTAATAAAAAAAGTAAAATAGAGGGGCGCGAAGATGGCGGCGACCTACACTGACGCATTCTGAACACGGGGAAAAAAGAGCCATAAAAAACACAGAGTTACTGGGCACTGTGCAAAAACCGGAGGGGCTAGACCCCTCCCCGGAACACTCACAGCTCCCAAGGGACTGTTAAAAGTCCCAGGGCAAGGCTCTC